>JAKSZT010023082.1:11274546-11377890 GCA_026826555.1 Tolypeutes matacus | reverse complement strand
TGGCAATGGATGTAGGCCATTTTAAATCAGCACACACCACTCAGAACAAAGTTAATTTTTTAAAAGTACATAGCTGTACTACATACTTGAAAGTTAAATCTGAGTCTGATCCTTAAGTCGCTTTCATTTTCCCTCTCAAAAAGATTTGCATACCTGTTCTAAATTTGACAAAGATATATTTTATTATATCTTTTCACGCAATTTCTGGATGTTCCAAAGATAATCAGTAACCATCAGATGCTTCCATAATTAATGCTAGAGTTGAGTCAGCATACAGAAAGTGTGGCCTTTGGATGGCAACTCTTGGCTAAATCCCTGATGTTCTGTTTCAATTTCTGATGAGGTGATGAAGTGGAAAGCTTGTATGATGTAATTTTCCCATATGTTTCTTTGGGGATTTTTGAAAGAGGATCAACAGCTTAAAATCACAAGATAAAACATTTCAGCTTTTCAGAGACTAGAATGAGGAAGGTCAAAGCCAATGTTTTCTGAAATTTACCAGAAATGTCTGAATTCATTCCAAATAAACCCAAGTTGAGTGGTAGTAATACTTAGTAGGACTGCAGCAATATGGTACAAAATATATGTGATATAATTTATACACAGCCTACATGTTCAACATTAGGAACAGATGCACTCAATTTATTTCCCAAAGATCTGCATGATTCCATACTTTAAAATCTAAGTGTTCCAGTCTAAATAAACCCAAAGCATAATAAGACTCAATTTATTAATGTAACATTAAAAAAATAATTACCATTTAATAATCACGGCAATAATCCTTACCAAATAAATTCATTTGGGATGGCAGGTTGTGATAAGAATTTACTTAATATTTAGTCTTTTACAATGTTTGCATAAAATGAGCATTAACCCTAAAGAACTCTAGTTTCTAAATGTTTGAAATCAATTTGACTTATAACAGCAATTTTTATATAAAGGTAATAACATATATATGCATTTTTTAGAAAATAAAATGACTATTCTGATAAACCACCAGATAATCAAGCAATATAATTATAAGGCATGGGGACATTTTAAAAGGTATTCTGTTTACCCTGCCAGGGTAACAGAAATGATAGACTATTTCCAAGGAATTGTTTAAAACAATGAAACTAGTACTACATTGAAGTTCCCTGATTCTTTCCTTTCCTTTTTTTTTTTTTCCTGACAGGATACACTTATTTCAGCTATAAGCAATCTTTCTTTGTCTTTCAAATTTTGCACTGGGCTAGTTTTGTTCTTCCAGAAGGATCAGAAACCACTATGTCCTACCCCTCATCCCCAACCCATCAAGAGCAGAAATTAGTATTTAACCCAATTCCACTGCAAAATAGTTACACTTTTTGTATGAAGTGTATATCTAATACAGTGAAATGTTATATTTCATTGTGTTATATTAGCTATGTCCTTTTCAGCAAACATATATTTCCCACCACAGAAATTCCTGAGTTAAAAATTGGAATGGAAACTGCACTAGTATTACAAAACTGCTTTATTATTACTTTGTCAGATTTGTGTCTCCATGGTTTTTTTAAATTTTAAACTTATTTTGAAATACTTTCAAACTTATAGGAAGGACAGTTAGAAAAGTAATGAGAACTCAAGACCCCTGATACCCAGTGTTGAAGATTGAATCATGCCCCTCTACAAAAGGCATGTTCAGGTCTCAACATCTGGTCTTGTGGTTGTGAACCTATTTGTAAATAGGACTTTTGAAAGTATTATTAGTTAAGGTGTGCTTGAACTGCGTGATGGTAGGCCTTAATCCTATATGGCTCAATTCCTTATAAGCAAAGAAAATTGGACACAGGAGAAGTCACGTGGAGCAGCCAGAAGCTGGAAGCCAACAGAACCAGGAGGAGCGAGGAGAAGCAGCAGCCATGTCTATTGCCATGTGACAGAAAAACCAAGGACCAAGGATTGGTGGAAGGCAGATTCAGAAGGCCACAATATTTGGGAAGAAAGCGTCACCATGCTGATGCCTTGATTTTGGACTTTTCCTAGCCCCCAAAGTGTGAGCTAATAAATTCCCATTGTTTAAACCAACCCATTGTATGGTATTTCTTTTTTTTTTTTTTTTTTCAAAAATCACAAATATTTTATTAGAAAAAATTTTGTATTATCCATAAAATTATAACATTGTAAGCTAAAAAATTTAACTTTGTGTTGCTTGTAAACAAAATATACAATTATTGGAGAGTTTGCGTTCTTTTACATATTTAGCTAATTCATATTTCTATTTCAATCATAAAAATTACATATCTTTAAGAAAATTACTTTAGAAATTAACAGGATTTAAAGTACAAACAGTGATTCTTCAATGTCCATCATTTTCTTGACATTATAATACCTACTTAGAAGTATGCTTGTAGGATTGTCCTTGTATATGCAAGTAATAGGAAATTGATTTTATTGGTTTGTTTATAACCCTCTCACTCCTAAATAGAATTATGATGGCTTAACTAATACACCTAGATTCACCAATTGTAACATTTTGCCACATCTGCCAAATCAATCTGTCTGTCTATCCATCATTCTATCATTCAATCTATTTATCCATCTATCTATATCTCTGTCTATCATTACATTTTCTAAACACTGGAGTGTAGGTTGTATACCTCATGCTCCTTGAACACTTAATACTGCCATGTGCATTTCCTAAGAACAAGGATATCCACTTATATAACCACCTTAAGCACAGTTATCAAGTAAAAAATTGTTTAACATTATCATAAATCTTATAGTCTTTATTCCACTTTTTAGGTCCCAGTAATGTCCTTTTGTGCCTTCTCTCCTCCAGTGTTAGATTCTGTCCAGGATCATATATTGCACTTAACTGTCCTTGTTTGATTTGATTTCTATCTCTATGAGCTTGCATATTCTCTGACATTTTCTTTGTAGCTACCATGGGGATTAAAGTTAACATCCTAAATCTGTAACAATCTCATTTGCTTTGATACCATCTTCAATTGTATACACAAACTATGTTCAGATAACCCATCTTCACACCCTTATTTAGTTATTGTCACAAATTACATGTTTATAAATTCTGAGTCCAAAACCACTGATTTCTCATATTTCATGCATTTACCTTTTAGACCTTGTAGGAAGATAAAAGTGGGGTTACAAACCAAAAGTTCAATAATACTGAGAGTTATATTTACCCATGCCATTACTCTTACCAGAGACCTTTATTTCTTCATGTGGTTTCAGTCTGCTGTCTGTTGTCCTCTCCTTTCAACCTTGAGAATTCTCTTAAGCATCTTTTATAGGGCCAATCTAGTGGTGAAAAACATCCTGAGCTTTTATCTGGGAATGTCTTAATCTCTACCTCATTTTTGAAAGACATTTTTGCCAGATATGTAATTCTTGTTTGGCAGATTTTTTTTTCTTTCAGCACTTTAAATATGTAAACCCACTGCTGTCCAATAAGAAATAAGCACCTAATCTTATTGAGGCTCTCTTGTATGTGACACATTAATTCTCTCTTGTGGCTTTCAGAATTCTCTATCTTTGGCATTCAACATTTTGATTATAATGTGTCATAATGTGGGTCTATTTGGGTTAATCCTGTTTGGAGTTCATTGAGTATTACATGTATATTTTCATGTCTTTCATTACATTTGGGAAGGGTTTTAGCCATTATTTCCTTGAAAATTCTTTAGCCTCTTTCTTTCTTCACTTTCTGGGACTTCCACAATATGTAGATTGGTTTGCTTCATGGTGTCTCACAGGTTCCTTAGACTCTGTTCATTTTCTTCATCCTTTCTTCCTTCTGATCTTCAGATTGGATGATTTCAATTGTCTTATCTTCAAGTTCATTGATTCTTTTTTCTTCCAGCTCCAATCTGCTGTTGAACCCTACTAGGGAATTTTTAATTTCTATTACTGTGATCTTCAGCTCCAATTGGTTCCTTTTTGTAATTCCTATTTCTATATTGATACTCACTTTGTGCTCATCTATTATTTTCCTAATTTCCATTAGTTCTTTGTCCTTGTTTTCCTTAGCTCTATCAGCATATTTAGACCATTTTTTAAAAGTCTTTGTCTGGGGAAGCAGATGTGGCTCAAGCGATTGGACTCCTGCCTACCACATGGGAGGTCCGTGGTCCGGTTCCCGGTGCCTCCTAAAGAAGACAGTGAGCTGGTGCGACGGGCAGGCACAGTGAGCTGACACAACAAAATGACGCAACAAGAGACACAAGAGGAAAAACATAATGAGAGACACAAAGCAGGGAGCAGAGGTTCTCGGTGCCTCCTGAAGAGGACAAGCAAGACAGCAAGCTGGCGCGATGGGCAGGCACAGCAAACTGATGCAACAAGAGACGCAAGAAGAAAAACAATGAGAGACACAAAAAAAGCAGGGAACAGAGGTGGCTTAAGCAATTAGGTGCCTCCCTCCCACTTTGGAGGTCCCAGGTTCAGTTCCCGGAGCCTCCTAAAGAAACAAAGAAGGCGAACAGACACAGCAAATGTAAACAACAAGAGGGTGGGAAGAAATATATAAAAATAAATAAATAAAAGTCTTTGTCTGGTATGTCCCAGATTTGGTCCTTCTCATTAACGATTTTTGATGTTTTAAGTTTCTCCTGTTTCTGGGTCATCACTTCCTCGCTCTTTATTTGTTTTGTAATCTTTTGTCAAAACCTGGAAATTTTGATATATTAATGTGTTATCCCTGGAATTTAGACTATGAGTTGTCTCTCCCTTAAGCTTATATATAGCTGGTGTTATGACAGAGCTTTCCTTGAATGCCAGGAACTAACAGCAGCAGCAGCAGCAAAAAAAAAACAAAAAACACAGCACCCAATCTTTCCAATCTTTGCAGATTGACCTGTACCAATGCTCTCCTTCAGGGCTTATCCATACAATTAGTTTAGAGAATAGCTCCAGGCCAAAGCATAGGGACCTCCCAGATGCTTTCTGTGTATATTTGCTTAAGGATGCACATTGGCCCATGATATGAATATCACATCTTCTCTAGTAAACAGTTTGCTCATGGTCCTGTGAACTGCACTGTATCTCTAAGAGTCAGAAATCCCGTTCCCCAGTCATCCACTTGACTCCTGTCTCACAACAATCTGTAAGAGAGCTCTGTGAGCTGCCTTCTACATGCAGGACAAGTTTTGATACAGTGAGTCCCTCAGGCCACTACCAGACATATTGGGGCAGATATACATGTTCCTAGTATGTTCATGGGTGCTGCCTGTGGAACTGGGACCAGGGATCTGCACTGGAAGCAATGACCAGCTCTACGAAGATGCTAAGGGGTGGGGGAGGGGCCAGCGAGGGCACCATGAGATCATACTGCTTAAAAAAAAATTTTTTTTAAGCTTTAGATTATGTAAATGTTACATAAAAAATATAGGGGATTTCCATATACCTCACCCCCTCCTCCTCCCACACTTTTCCCTATTAACAACATCTTTCATTAGTGTGGTACTTTTGTTACAATTGATGAACATGTATTGAAGTATTGCTACTAGCCATGGTCTATAGTTACACTTATAACTATACACTTATGATTTACACTTTGCACTGCACAATTTTATAGGTTTTGGCAAAATATATAATGTCCCAAAAATGCCCCATCTTACACCTATTCTTCCCTCTCCCTCCCATCAGAACCTTTGGTGACCACTGCCTTTATGTCAATGTTACGAGTTCTTCCATTACTAGGTTAATAATAAGTCTACTTTAGTCTATAATTGCATTCCCCCTTACGTTTGTTCATTCCTCAATCTTGAGGATTTGGGGATGGTGATACTCACTCTGCTTCTGATTGAGAGGAGGCTTAGATCCCATGGGCAGATGGGTAGAACTGTCTTGCTTGCAGTTTTAGATGCTTTGTTTGGGGGGATGGGCGTTATCCATCATCATCTTGTTTTTAGATGACCTGGGCAAGTATGAGGAATCATACCACTTTTAAGTAGTCTTTTTCTTGATTCAGCATTGTTCTGTTTTCCATCCCTTTAACTGTTTTTTGGAGCTTTGAAAAAGATGTTTCTGCCAGCTATTGTTCTTTAAAGCTTCTATGGTAGGACAGAGCCCTGAAGCGTCTCACTCTGCCATCTTAAATGGCATCTCCCTTATTTTTTAAATTTTAATATATATTTTTATTAGAGGAGTTGTGAGCTTACAAAACAATCATGCATAATATGCAGAATTCCCATACATTACCCATCCACCAACACCTTGCATTATTGTGGAACATTTGTTACAGATTATGAAAGAACATTATCAGACTATTACCATTAACAATGGTCCGTAGCTTACATTTGGTATATTTTTCCATACAATCCCTTTTATTAACACCATGTGTTAGTATTGTACATTTGTTATAGTTCATGAGAGAACACTCTCATATTTATACTGTTAAAAACAGTCCATCTTCCACCACATGGTTCACTGTGTTAAACAGTCCCATGCCTTGCACAATCTATCCAAAGTATACACTCAGTGGCTCTCACTTTCATCACAGAGTTGTGCAGTCATCGTCTCAGTAACTTTTTGAACGTTTTCCTTAGCCGGAGAGAAAAAAATCCCATACTCCCTGTAGCAGTGTGATATTTATGAATTCCAAAAATAGATATTGGATTATGTTTGTAAACTGGTCTGTTCCTCTGGGTGTATTAGATTGTATTAACTTCAGAGGTTTCACTTCTACTTGATTAAATTATGATTAGGGCTTTGATTGGGCCACGTCAGTAGGATGTTAAGTCCCTGCCCCCTTGGTGAAAACTACATGGCAGAGGAGTTAGTTGGAGTTTTGGATGCTGGAACCCTAGGAAGTAAACACACAAGAGAAGAATACATATGAATAGAGATGGCTCCATAGACATGACAGAGGTCCCAGGAAGACAGAGAGCCTGATAGTCTACAGCTGACCTTGTAGAAAGAACAGAGCAACTGAGCCCGGAGAGGAATAAGCCCTGAGAGAGACGAGATTTATCCCAGCCTACAGCTGGTATTGGAAGAAGCTGGGACCACGGAGCCTTAAGAGGGAGGTTGAACCCTTGCAGACGTCGGCAGCCATCTTGCTCCAACATGTGGCAACAGACTTTGGTGAGGGAAGTAACTTATACTCTATGGCCTGGTAACTGTAAGCTTCTACCCCAAATAAATACCCTTTATAAAACCCAACCAATTTCTGGTATTTTGTATCAGCACCCCTTTGGCTGACTAATACATTCCCCTATTATTGACCTTTAGCATTGATATAGTTCCTTCTTTGACATTGATGCAAGAATATTACAATATTGCTGTTAACTATAGTCCATAAGTTACATTAATTGTTAATTATTAACACCTTGTAATAGTGACCTATAATTGTTCTAATTCATAGAAGAACATTCTTGTATTTGTACTATTAACCACAATCCTCATCAACCTCAGAGTTCACTATGTTATTCAGTCCCTAGATTAATCTCCAGCTTTCTTTCAATTGACATTTACATTCCTAAACTAACCTCTTTCAGCCACAATCCCATTTATAAACCAGTCATGTTACTTATACTCACTATAATGTGTTACCATCAACTCTATCCATTTCCACACTTTTACAATCAAGCTAATGGAAAATTCTACATATATTAAGCATCAGTACCCCTTCTCAACCCTCATTCTATCTCCTAGTAACCTGTATTCTAGGTTTTAACTCCATGTGTTTATTCTTCATATTTCATTCATATTAGTGAGACCATACAGTACATTTGTGTCTGGTTATTTCACTCAGCATAATGTCCTTAAGGTTAATCTATGTTGTCATGTATGTTCCAATTTCATTTCTTCTTACAGCAGCATAGTATTCAATTGTATGTATATACCACATTTTGTTTATCCATTCAATGATTGATGGACCCTTGGGTTGTTTCCATCTTTTGGCAATTGTGAATAAGATTGCTATGAACATTGGTGTGCAAATGTCTGTTCACATCCCTGTTTTCAGTTGTTCTTGATATATTCCTAATAGAGGAATTGACATCAGATCATACGGCAGTCTGTATTTAGCTTCCTCAACTGCCAAACTGTCTTCCACAGAGGCTGCACCATTCTACATTCCCATGAACAATGAAGGAGCGTTCCTATTTCACCACATCCTTTCCAGCATTTGTTATTTTCTGATTTTTTAAAATAATGGCCATTCTATGAGGTGTAAGATGATATCTCATTGTAGTTTTGATTTGCATTTCCATAATAGCTAGTGATACTGGATTTTTTCGTGTGCTTTTTGACCATTCGCAATTCCTCTTTGGAGAAATGTCAATTTAAGTCTTTTCCCCATTTCTTAATTGGATTTCTTCCCCTTTATTTTTGAGTTGTATGATCTCTTTACATAGTATGGAAATCAAACCCTTATCAGATATGTGGTTTCCAAATATTTTTTTCCCATTGATTGTGTTGCCTTTTCACTTTCTTGACAAATTCCTTTGAAGCACAAAAGTGTTTAAGTTTGAGGAGGTCCCATTTATCCATTTTTCCTTTCATTGTTTGCACTTTCAGTATTAGGTTTAAGAACCACTACCTACCACCTGGTCTTAAAGATGTATCCCTACATTTTCTTCTAGGAGTTTTTTTATTTAGGTCTTTAATCAATTTTGAGTTAATTTTTGTACAAGGTGTGAGATAGGGGTCTTTTCTCTTTCTTTTGGATATGGATATCCTATTCTCTTAGTACCTTTTGTTGAGTAAACTGTTCTGCCCAGCTGGATGGGCTTGACAGCTTTGTCAAAAATCACTTGACCATAGATGTGAGCATATGTTTCTGAACCATCAATTCGGTTCCATTGGTATTCATGTCTATCTTTATGCCAGTACCATGCTGTTTTTATCACTGTAGCAAGGTAATATGATTTTAAAAATGTTTTTTTTTTATTTTTAAAGAAGCTTTAGATTACATAAATGTTACATAAAAATAATAGGGGATTCCCATATGCCCTACTCCCTCCCCCTCCCACACTTTCCCACATCAACAACATCCCTCATTAGTGTGGGTACATTTGTTACAATTGATGAACACATATTGAAACATTGCTACTAACCATGGATTACAGTTTACTTTATAGTTTACACTTTGTCCCACACAATTTTGTAGGTTATGATAAAATATAAAATGGTCTGTATCCAGCACTGCAATGTCATGCAGGACAACTCCAATGTCCTGAAAATGCCCCCTTATTACACCTATTCTTCCCTTTACCATCTCTCAGAACCTCTGGTGGCCACTGCCTTTATATCAATGATAAGAGTTCTTTTTCTTGCCTGATTTCTCTAGATAGAACCTCTAGCACTATATTGAACAACAGTGGTGACAATGGTCATCCTTGTCTTGTCCCCAATCTCAATGGGAATGCTTTCAGTCTTTCACCATTGAGTACAATGTTTCCTGTGGGGTTTTCATATATGCCCTTTATCATGTTGAGAAAATTTTCTTTAATTCCTATCTTTTGGAGTATTTTTATCAGGAAAGGATGCTGTATTTTATCAAATGCCTTTTCTGCATCAATCAAGATGATCGTGTGGTTTTTCTTCTTCAATTTATTAATGTGATGTGTTACACTGATTGGTTTTTCTTGTGTTGAACCATTCTTGCACACCTGGTATAAAACCCACTTAATCAAGATGAATAATTCTTTTAATATGTTGTTGGATTCTATTAGCGAGTATTTTATTGAGGATTTTTGGATCTATATTCGTTAGAAAGATGGCCTGTAATATTCTTTTTTCATAATATTTTTATCTATCTTTGGTGTTAGGATAATATTGGCTTCATAGAATGAGTTTGGTAGCGCTCCTTCCTGTTTAATTTTTTGGAAGTTTGAATAATATTGGTATTAAATCTTTGAATGCTTGGTAGTATTCACCTGTGAAGCCATCTAGTCCAGGGCTTTTCATTTTGTTGTTTGAAGACTGTTTACTTGTGATTGGTTTGTTGATGTCTTCTATTTCTTCTAGGGTCAGTGTAGGTTGTTCATATGTTCATAGGAGTTTGTTCATTTCTTCTACATTGTGTAGTTTGTTGGTATACAGTTGCTCATAATATCCTCTTTTTTTTTTTTTTTTTTTTTTACCGGGAGGTCCCGGGTATTGAACCTGGGTCCCTCCATATGGGAGATGGACGCCCAACCATTTGAGCCACATCCGTCCCCCTCATAATATCCTCTTATGATCTCTCTTATTCCTGTGGAATTAGTAGCAATGTCCCCACTTTCAATTCTGATTTTCTTTTCTTTTTTTTTTTTTGCATCTTCTCTCTTTTTTCTTTGTCATTCTAGCTAAAGGTTTGTCAATTTTGTTGATCTTCTCAAAGAACCAACTTTTGTTTTTATTAATTCTCTCTATATTTTGTTGTTGTTGCTCTCAATTTCATTTATTTCTGCTTTTTTTATTTCATTTTTTCTGCTTACTCTGGGAATAGTTTTCTGTTCTTTTTCTAGTTCTTCCAGCTGCATAGTTAGGTCATTGATTTTAGCTCTTTCTTCATTTTTAATGTAAGCACTGAGGGCTATAAAGTTCCCTCTCAGTAGTCTTTGCAGCATCCCATAGGTTCTCATATGTCATGTTCTCATTTCATTCATCTCAAGATATTTACTGATTTCTCTTGCAATTTCCTCTTTGACCTACTCATTATTTTAGAGTGTGTTGTTTAATCTCTATATATTTGTAAACTTTCCCTTTTTCTGCCTGTTGTTGATTTCCAGTTTTATTCCATTATGATCATAGAAAATTGTTTTTAATAATTTCAATCTTTCAAAATTTATTGAGATCTGTTTTGTGACCCAACATATGTTCTATCCTAGAGAAATATCCATGAGCACTTCAGAAGAATGTATATCCTGCTGCTTGGGGTGCAATGTTTTGTATATGTCTACAAGGTTTAGTTTATTTATCATATTATTCAAGCTCTCTGTTTCTTTGTTGATCTTCTGCCCAGATGTTCTAGCCAATGCTGAGAGTGGTGTATTGAAGTCTCCAACTATTATTGGAGAGACATCTATTTCTCCCTTCAGTTTTTAAAAAATATTTATTTACTCACTTATTTTATTTATTTATTTATTTTTGTTTTTTTATTTATCCCCTCCCTCCTCAGATGATTTGCTCATTGTTTGCTTGCCTTCTCCAGGAGGCACCAGGAACTGAACCTGGGACCTCCCACATGGAAGGCAGTTGCCTGAGCTACATCTGCTCCCACAGGCTGCAGCCTCTGCTGGCTTGTGGCATCTGCTCATTGCAGCGCATGCGACATCTAGCTTGTTGCAGTGGGTGCAGTGACTAGCTCATTGCAGTGGGTGTGGTATCTGCTCATCTTCTTTAGGAGGCACTGGTACCCGAACCCAGGATCTCTCATGTGGTAGGTGGGCACCCAACTGGTTCAGCCACATCTGCTTCCCTCTCCCTTCAGTTTTGACAGTGTTTGCCTCTTGTAATTTGGGGCATCCTGGTTAGGTGCATATATATTTATGATTACTATTTCTTCCTGGAGAATTGTCCCTTTAATTAATATATAATGTCCTTCCTTGTCTCTAATAACAGCTTTACTATTAAAGTCTATTCCATCTGATATAAGTATAGCTACTCCAGCTTTTTTTTTTTTTTTTTTTTTTGGTTACTGCATGCATTAAATATCTTTTTCCAGCCCTTCTCTTTCTATCTATATGTATCCTTGGGTCTAAGGTGAGTCTCTTGTAGACAGAATATATAGATGGCTCATATTTTCTTAACCTTTCTGCCAGTCTGTGTCTTTTGATTGAGGAGTTAAATCCATTAATGTCCAATGTTATTACTGTAAAGGCAGTTCTTACTTCACCCATTTTGACCTTTGCGTTTTATCTGTCATATCTTATTTTCAACACTCTTTTTACACTTTTAGCTACTTCTCCTGATATTATCTTCATTCTTAGACACTCTTCCAAATCTCTCTCTCCTGTCTTTTCTTTCCAGTCTGTAGCACTCCCTTTAGTATTTCCTGAAATCCCTATCTCTTGGTTATAAACTCTCACAGTTTCTGTTTATCTGTGAATATTTTAAACTCACCCTCATTTTTGAAAGATAATCTTGCTGGGTATAAGATTTTTGGCAGTCAGTTTTTCTTTTTCAGTATGTTAAATATATCATGCCACTGCCTTCTTGTATCCATGGTTTCTGATGAGAAGTCAGCATTTAATCTTATTGGACATCCCTTGTACATGATGCATCTCTTTTCTCTTGTTGCTCTCAGGATTCTCTCTTTATCTTTGGCATTTGACATTCTGATTAGTCTGTGTCTTGGAGTAGGTCTATTCAGATTTATTCGGATGGGAATATGTTGTGCTTCTTGTACATGGATATCTTTGTCCTTCAATAGGGTTGAAAATTTTTCTACCATTATTTCTTCAAATATTCCTTCTTCTCTTTTTCCCCTCTCTTCTCCTTTTGGGACACCATGACACGTATGGTCTCATTTCTCTTGCCGTCATTTAGTTCCCTGAGAACCTGTTTGATGTTTTCTAAATTTTTCTTTATCTGTTCTCACTGATCCCTTATTCTGTCCCTTCAAATTTGCTGTTATATGTATGCCTCCAGTGTATTTTTAAAATTTCATTTACTGTCCCTTTCATTCCCATAAGATATGCTATTTTTATATGTATGCTTTCAAATTCTTCTTTGTGCTCACTGAGTGTCTTCTTAATATCCTTAATCTCCTTAGTCATCTCATTGAATTTATTAAGGAGATTTGTTTGAACATCTGTGACTAGTTGTCTCAACTCCTTTATGTCATCTGGAGACTTAGTTTGTTCCTTTGCCTGGGCCACATCTTCCTGTTTCTTGGTATGGATTGTAATTTTTGTTGGTGTCTTGGCACCTGATTTCCTTGATGTATTTATTCTAGGCTTAGTTTCTCTCTTTAGTCTATGGCTTTCTATTTGATTGGCTTTTTTGCAACAGCCCCTCTTTAATACTTGTTTCAACTTAATTTGGAACTTTATAGTGGCTCATGTTTAGCCAATCTGAATTTTTCAGCTGTTTTTCAACTGTCTCTTGACCTTTTTCCCTTGCTGGTTGAGAAGTAGGAGCCGCCAGTGGTTGATACTGTAAGTCATGGAGGCTGATGCTGCCTACATTGCTCCAGGAACCGATGTAGCTTCTCCCACCTTTCTCCCCTACAAGGGGTAGGGTTGGAGCTGCAACCATGTGCAGTAATCCTAGCTGTGTAGGTCAAGGCCACTTATAGTTTCCTGGAGAGACTGATGAAGCTCCACGCCCCTTCCTCTCCTGCCTGGGGCGGGGATGGAGCCGCAGGTTTGGGCGGTAAACTAAGCCTTGCTGTTTTAACTGATCGCTGTTGCCCAGATATACTGATGAAGCACTGGCCCCCCTACTCTCTTGCCACAAGTGATGCACAACAATCCTGTCTGTGTGGGCTGAAAGTGACTGCAGCTTCCCAGAGACGGTGAGGAAGTACTGCCCCTCCTACTATCCTATCAGGGTCCAGGATGGAGCCACAGATGTGTTCAACAATCTAGTTGATGTGAGCCATGAGTACCTGCAGTTGCCAGGAAAGGCTGAGGAAACACTATGCTCCATCCTGTCCTATGGGGGGAGGGTAATGGAAGCACAGATGGCCAACTGTCTAGTCTATGTAGGCCAAATGTGCCTGCAGTTGCCCAGAGAGGCTGATGCAGGTCCCCTTAGCTTCTTACCTGCCAGGGTCCAGGCTGGTCCCCTGGCTAAGGCAGCAATCTGACCTGGGTGAAAGGAAGCGGTCCCTATTGTCATTGTGATTTTTAGTTACCCCTGCTTCTCCTCATGCTGGGGGCAGAGTTAAAATGGAGGCTACCAGCCTCTTTCCAACTTGGACAGGCTCAAACATTATCTATTCTTAGGATTGGACTGTAACCAGCCAAATTTACTAATTAGTAGCTGAAATTGGGGCCTGAACATCTCTTCCTCCCCTGTTTTTGGGTATTAAAGCTTCCAGCTCCAGACAGGGAATAGCTCCCAAGGCATCTTATGCCGCCAGCAGGTCCATGATGTTTTAAAAATGGTTTTCACATGAGGGTGTGGTTCTTGTTGCCACTTATAAAGTATTTTGCACAATTTGATCTGACTTATATTTTCCATTTGAGTATGAAAATTTCCAAACAGGCAGAGAATCTGAAATACTTGTAAAGTAAGTACCCAGATAATATTTTGTTATATTTGCTTTATCAAATATCTAGCCGTTGCCTTATTGATCCATCAATCCATCTTACTTTTCGATGCATTTTACCCCTAAACACATCAGCATGCATATCTTTATTTAGAGTTCAATATTTGTTTTCAGACCATATATTATTAAAGGTAAAATTCACACACAGCAAAATGTACAAATATGAAGTGTCTTATGCTATGAGGTTTGACAAATGCATACACCTGTGTAACCCCTCAAGCTATGAAACAAGTGCAAATCCATATTCAAGATATGAAACAACATATATCACTCCAGATAGTTACCACATGCTCTTTCCCAGTCATTTCTTCAGTTAATATCTTGGTAACCCCTGTTTTGATTTTTAGTGTAGGTTAGTTTGGGCCTTGACCTGAATTCCCTGCTTCAGGTTTTCCGCACTCAAGCAGTTTTCACACTGTTCTAAAATATCATACCACTTCTATAGTATAAAGCAAACAAATAGACAAACAAAACAATATAAACTAAGAATAATTGACTCCCCATTAAACATAGGGAACATCGTGATATTCAAACTCCATCACAGTTTGGCCCCAAATTTCCTTTCTAGCCTCAATTATAGCATTCCACATAAATTCCATCAATTTTCTAATCACACTGAACTATTGTATTGTGTGAATAAACCATAAATATTATACTCTTACCTTAGGCCATACACTAGCATTTAATAGATTTAATAGTCATAGTTTTGATTATCTGAGCATTCATGATACATAGTAAATTTAAATACAACTGCATGGCAGATTTGAATCACGAGACCTGCAATACTGGTCTGTGGAAGCTAGTCCTACAGTGAGTGAGTGAGCACAGACAACCACATGCATCTGCCCCCTCAATGTAATGACATTTATTTCACTTCACATCTACGATCATCTAAAATAACTAAGATTTTAAAGGCTTCGCTTAATTTTTTCACTACATTTTAAAAGGGAAGTTCTAAGCTATAAGGAAATATAATTCACAGGATTCACAACCTCAGGATTTATTCCTCAGAAATATATGTGCTACCCTAGTTACTGCTCTGTGCTGCGAAGAAATATTATTCTTATTCTAAATATATATTCGTTTCTATCATCGCCTTTTATGCCTTTTCTTAATTACCTATTTACATGCTAATTCTTCCTTACAAATTAAAGAAAATTAGAAAGCATCCCGCATACTTGAAATGCTGTAGATTGCTTTTTAGAATATATAATTGAGCTATTTCTTTCTAAGCAAGATAAAAAGGGTTTTCTTTTAAGAGACCATGATGAATTGGTTATATATAGAAAGTCTAATATTAATTTAATATACTAAAAATGTATCATATATTTTTCATTTTTCTTTCATTAATTATGAATTTTTTCCTCCATTATTCTACTTCATATACTATATTCACACAAATTCAAAAACAAAATAGGGAAGTGTACATTTTTCCCCCTCATATTAACAGTTGCAGTTAATTATATTTAAGGCACCAACAAAAGATTGGAAACAAGTCTGTGAGGGTTTGATGCTGATGGACCCCAGAAAATCATATCCTTAGAGCTAATGCATTCCTGTGGGTGTGAATCTATTGTAGTTGGGACCTTTTGATTTAGAGTACTTCAGTAGGGCATGACCGAGGATGGGTCATAATCCTCTCACTGGAGTCCTTTATAAATAGGATGAATATGGAGAGAGGCATAGAGAGAAACCCCCAGAAGCCGAAAGAGAAAAAGGCACAGATAGAAACCCACAGAAAACAGAAAAGCCACAGGGACAGAGAGAGAAAGCCATGAAAGCAAGGAGTTGAAATCAACAACTTGGGAGAGAGGAAACCAGAAGCAACAAAACTGGGAAGAGAAGGGAGAGACCAGCAGATGCCTCCATGTGCTGGTCTTCGGGGAGAAAGCATCGCCTGATGATGCCTTGATTTGGACACTTTCACGACATCAGAACTGTAAGCTTGCAACCTCATAAATCCCCACTGTAAAAGCCAACCCATTTCTGGTATATTGTTTTCGGCAGCTTTTAGCAAACTAAAACGCCTTCAAACATCTTATCCTTCAGGAAATTTCCTCCATTCAACTGGCAATAAAATCTGCCCAGTTTTGAGAGAGTCGTGTAGAAGTTGATGAATGTAAAACACGTGAGTTTCACAAAAAAAAATCAACTGATTTGTAAAATCATGTCAAAACTATTGACAGATAAACCTCCCAAAATCAAGCTAAACTGTTGTAGAAATAATAATTTTTAAAAATCTATCAAAATATTTCATGAGATGAACAATACATGATGGATTATCTATATACAGTATTTACATTAATTCATGGAGGACAGACTAAATCTCAGAGGCTCAACAAAACAAAAGTTTATTTCTCACTTATGCATTTGTCCAGTGCAATTTAGCAGAGGTCTCTGTACTTCATGGTTACTCAGGGATACAAGTTGATGGAAGCTCCAAACTGAAATATTTCCATGATCTTTCAGAACAAGAGAATGTGGTGAATGATGCACTGGCATAGAGTAGAGACACATTCCACGTAGAGTAAAGACACATTTCTTCCCCTGAACTTTAATTGGCTAAAGCAAATCACATAGCCACACCCAATTTTAAAGGTTCAAGGAAGTGCAAACCTACCATGTACCTTAAAGGAGAAAAGGAGCAGAATGTAAACAGCCTCAGTGACCACTTCCACATTCTTGACAGTTGATGATAAATAGGTTTTATGAAGGCCTGGGTTTTTATTTTATATTATTTTATTTTTTGCATTTGTAGCTGGAAGTTTGCATCACCACTGAAAATAGTCTGCTTATGTGTGTTAGGTAGGAGGTTTCTTTCACTCCTTTCATTATGGCAAGTACCTTCCATCTTTCACACTTTCTTAATTTCCCACATCCTCACTAACTGAGCAAAGTTGCTAATCTAATGGACTGCCCCATTAATTGAACAACAATGAGTTGGTGGTGTCATTATGCCTCAAAAACCATAGGCTCTTTTTTCCCATGTGTGACTTTCTCCATGCCCATGAGATACAATGTGTCACTGTTAAGTTTTTCTTCCTGGTTCCTTAAGGCTGGGTAGATAAGTGGACTCACAGTCTTTATTAATACCTGTTAGTTACTTGATGTCTTTCTCCATAGGCACACCTTAGAATGAGGATGCTAAGATTTAGATTTTGGAAGAAGACATCATGCTTGGTCCTTGAATCTATATTTTATATTGTCACTTGGCCCTTTAATAGAGTGTGCACTTTTAAGAATCTCTTCTTTCTTGAATATCTATCCTTTGGACCTGATGGTAGAGTAGTGATTATTGACAGGGAAAAATTCAACATTTCTGTGCTCCTTTCAGAAAAAAAAAAAATTTTAATGATATAAATACATTTTAAAAATTATTTAACACACTGTTAAGAAAGAAAATATTTCGTTGATAATTGGAGTATGACATTGGATGTTTTCAAATGTCAGGAAAAAATTATAAATTACAGCAAAAACAATCTGTAGAAAACAGAAATGAGTAAGGTTAAATCCTCTAAATGGTCTGAAATTCTAAGCAAACCAAATTCATTCATATAATGAGCATTTAATTTTAAACTATGTGTGAAGGCCTGTACAATGATGAAAATACAAAGTCAAGTCAGGGATATTTTTACTTTTAAGGAATTCGCAGTTTGTGGTCTTATATGGGAAGTCACAAAACCAGATAATGGTAATTTAATATAATAGGTACAATGTTATAAATATAAACAGATTCTTGGGAAATGATGTGCATACTAATAATGTCTAATAAAGATTTCAGGAAAAGGTAATGTCCCAATTGAGTCTAAAATTAGAAGTTAGAGAATTCAGATGGTATTAAGATTGAAGAACAATAGGATCAAGACCTAGCACATCTTATGCCAAAGCACCACAGCAGTTCAGTAGAAGGCAAGGAAGGTCAGGTGAGACAAGAACTAGATCATGGCATGTCTTACATGCCATTCTAAGAATTTTGGATATATCCCATAAATGAGACTACACTAAGAAGCACATGTTTTGGGCACATCGAGGTATGTCTGGTTGGATATGGCCATTAGGCAGTTGAATTTTTCAGTTGAAGCTAAAGAGATAGCTTTATTGCTAGAGAAAGAAACTTGGATGTGATCAGTACATAAATGGTGGTGAATAGTGGAGATTGGATAATTTACCCTAAGGAAAATGTATATATAGAGAAGAACAGTGGGCAAAAGATGAAACCAGGGATTCTTGAATATGTTTCTATTTTCCATTTATACCAGTTATTGGGGAAAATTAGCTTACTTTCCATAGCAGAATCTACCAATTACAATGTGGAAAAGTACTGGCAAAGAGAAGTACAGAGTTCTATAAAAGCTATAACAGTCAGGCAAAGAGAAATAAGGGTGAGGATCTCAAGCTAGTCAAAGAAAAAATGAGGGCCAATAGCTTTTATATAGGGCTTACTATTATTTAATCATCAAAAAAAACCCTGCATGATAAAGGTTAACTAACTTGCCAAGCTAGTAAGAGTTATAGCAGGGATTTTTTTTTTTTTTTTTTTTTTTTTTTTTGAGAGCAGAGATTTTTTACCCAAATAGTCTGACTTCATCCAGCATCTCTGCTCTCAAAAATGATGTTATACTTCCTCTCTCTGCTTAAACTAGTTCCATAGCTTTTAGAATTTAGTGAGATCATAGCAATTTTTAACGATTTTATAACTTCAGCTACAGTCATTCCAGCCTTGTCTTAGAAGCATCTAATATACTACATTTTCTTGCTTCATTTTGTACTATAGTAGGTTCTGGCTTTTAATAATTGTTACAGTGATATTAACCATAGCAAATTGGATGGTAACTATTCCTATTTATTAAATTAGCTATTATTTATTGGGAAAGCAGCAGATTGCTAAACTATTAATGAGAAATCTATAAAGGGAGTTGTAATGTTAAGAGAATTTAGAATAAAGATGTCCTATGACATAAATATTCAGCTATTTAATCTTTCTGACCTGTTTCCTCATATGTAAAATGGTAATTACATTAGAGAATAGTGTGAGTTGAAGTCGATGTACATAGAACATCTAATATAATATTTGCAAAATAATTTCTTAATATTTAGTGTATTTCATATAAAAATATTATATGAATGTACAACTTAAATGAAAGTTATTTTCCACTGTGAAGATTGCTATAAGGAAGGGAAACATTATTGTCTGGCCATTAGAATGTTAAATTGCCTTGTCTTCATTCACTCCACAAAATCTAATTTGATATAAAATTGAAAACTTAGAATAATGATACCTTAGCATTGTGTTTAGACTACATTGAAATTTTTGGCTTGAGTATTCTAAAAGTATAGCTCTGATTTGTATCACCTCAAAGTATACTACTCATAAGCCACTTTCATACATCCAAATTTGTGAGGTAGCCTTAATAGGACTTTTAAAAATAACATTTTAGTCAGACGTAAAGGTAAAATACATTCCTAAAAACTATCCCATTAAGATAAGGAAAGAATAAAATCACTGAAATGAAAATCCCTTAACATAATAGTCTGCTAGCATGTCATCCATTTTAAAAAATTTAAAACTCACGTGGGCTTTAGAAATCTAGGAAAAATATTGCCATTCAGACGCAAGCTGCTTATCCAGAACAGGGAAAGATGAAATAGAAGGCTTTATTTTTTTCTAATCATATATAATGTCTGTATGCATGTTAGCATTTTAAAATTTGCATTACTATTGAAGTATTAATTTGAGTCTGTTGAAAAAGCATTTACTTAACACCTACTCTATTTGTGGCACTATGTTGGGTTCTGAAGATATAGAGGAGCAATCATCCCAACCAGTGGGCAATTTACAACCTAATGGGGAAGAGCCAATCAGAAGATCAATAACTTCAAGATCAGCAAGAAGAAATTATTGTGGAAACACAGAGGAATGAGTGTTATATTCTTACAGAAGAGATTACAAAAAGCTTAATAAATTAAGTGACATTTACCTGGGCTTATAAATTTTCAATAGGAGATAAGTACAGTGCAAGGTGATCATGAGTAATAATAGAGAGGAAGAAAAGTGATCAACAGAATCAAGGTAATAACAGTAAGATAAACATGTAAGAAATTAAAATATTCACAATACCTAGTTCTTTGTATAATGTATCATTAAAATAGCTATTTTATAATATATACGCAAAACATTACATTTACTACAACTCTTTTTGATTTCACAAAATGTTGATTTTGATTTAGCAAAATTATTTTAATGGTTTACAAAGTGTTTATTTGGTAATGTGCAGAAAATGAGGGGAACAAATTGGGGAAAACATGAATACTTTCTAATAGAATATTTTTAGTAAGATTTTGTCGTCTCTTCATTCTCTGATTTGTGTGTGTGCATGCATGTACACGTGATGAAAAAAATATTTTTTAACTTGTATGATCATACCAGGCTTTTGTAAATAATAAAATAATTTTTTTCAAGTTATTCCCAGAAGAGATGAACAAATATAGACTGCCTGGGTATTTCCAATGGGAAACTATTTTAACAAAACCACCTGCTCTGTGTCGTGATATAATATTGAGGGGTGTATGGGAATCCCTATATTTTTTGTGTAACATTTATGTAATCTAAGTATCTTTAAAATAAATAAATAAATAAATAAATAAATAAATAAATAAATTGAGACTTGCTAACTTAACTTGTTAGAATTAGGTCATGATATGAAATAGCTGCTGTTGACTAAGAACTTGGTAGGAAAGTAATTACTCTTAAACTTTCTAGCATATAGGAATTTTAAAAAAATATGCATCCTAGGGCTTTAGACATTGTAGCTGTATAGAGTAATGTGGCTATAGGCAATGTCTTAGTATGCCATTTTCCTTCTCCTTCTCCTAACCCATTTCTTCCTCCTCCTTATTTTTATTCTTCTTTTTACTCTTGAGAGTTATATACCAGATACTTGGAACTCTAACTCATATACTTCCCACACTACCAACTCCACACCTTGCTGATGACTTGTATTGAGAGGCATTTTGGTGATCAGTGATTATAGAATCCTAGGACAATGTCCTGGAAACATGGTTATTGAAAATTTCTTATTCAAAACCTAAGATAGCTCTTAGGAAGAACTAGGTTGATCAGTTCCTATTCTTATAGGATTACTATCATCAAAATAATTTAGAAGGAAAAGAATATAGAGAAGTTTCCAAACCACACACTAAAGATGTTGCTTTTGAAATATACACATTTATTATATCTTCTTCCTGAATAAACACCTGGAAAATAACAAAACTATTTGGCTTGACAAACTGAGTTCTTCCAAATGTGGATGTTGAGTGTAAGCCAACTCTATTTATTTCACTGGAATATCCAAATGCAAGCATCTGGATGTGGGTATAGTAACAAGAATTCTCTTTCTATTTAAAATAGCTCAAGTATTAGTATTTGATGTTATACAGGTTTTAATACAAAACAATTATTATCAGTCTATTTTATCTGTCATTGAACAAACTAACATTCACAAGTTGTCTTCATCCTTCCAACTGTGACAGATGATGTCCGTTGTCTTGTAGTTGCCCTATTGATATTCCATACTATACTGTGTACTACGGGGGTTGGGACCTTGTAAACTGTATTTCCAAACTCATTTGTTAATTTTTGGAAGCCAGTTCTCTGTGGGTCTCTTGTATTTCTGTACATTCTGCAAGTAAGGCACTATCTTCCCTATTTTACAGATTGTTATTTCAAGAGTGTTTACATAGCAAAAAGCCTTGACTATAAAGGCTAAAGCTGTTCCAAGAGGAATATGCACCCTTGTAAAAATAACGTTAATATGAAGTTATTGAACAGGACAGTTAAAGAATTTGTAATAAGTAAAATTATAAACTAAAATATAATAATATACATCTTCAACAATTTTTAAAAGAGATTTCAACTAGCTATTGTATTCCAGCTAAATTAAACTTCCTTTGTTCTTTTTCTATTAAAATTTTACATATCTACTTGTATACCTGGTGTTCAAGGATTAAAATGGCAAAGTTGTATTTTATTTAGCAATAAAAGGAAGCAAAAGAATATGGACTAAAATGCATAAGACCTGGGTTACGTTTTGACTTTTCACATCCTAATGAAATGCCTAATCGAAAATACCCACCCCCTCAAAAAATTACCCAAATATCTTTGATGTTTACTACTCCATAAAATTGGCAATAAAAAACCTGCCCTATTTCTACCTCATATTGTTATAGTGTAGATTAAATGAAATAAAGTGAAATATTTTCCAAACTATACACTTCTCTATAAAAAGTAATTGATTGACTTATGTATATTTTGCCTTATTACAAAAAGGTTTAGGCAGCTTACCATCATAGCAGATTGAACTGATACAAATCCCCTTCGATCCCCATCCACCTCCACCACTAGCAGTTACAAGCACATAGAAATGTTGGGTGAAATATACTCAAATTATCTTCAAATATTTTCACAGTTTCAAGTCAGTCTCAAAGTAAAAGGCTACCCACAAAGTATCACTGAAGAAAGGAACAAAAATAAAGTAATAAGGGAGTTCTCTTATGCCACAGGGACTGAAATAATTCATTTCAAAAAAACCAACAATATACATTTAATATCTCACATGTTTTTTGTGGGTCAGTACTTTGGGAACAGCTAATTCTAGCCTTAGAGTCTCCCGTGAGGTTTCAGTCCATTATGTCAGTTGGGGCTTCAGTCATCTGAAGCCTTGACTGGCGCTGGAGAATCTGACTCCAGGATGGCGCACTCACATGGCTGGCAGGTCAGTGCCAGCTGTTGGTAGAAAGTCTCAGTTACTCACAGTATAAACTTCTCCAGAAAGCTACTTGAGTATTCATCCTCACAATATGGTGACTGAGAACAAGGCAGAAAGCATGGTGTCTTTTATGATCTAGCCTTGGAAGACACTCCATCTGCAGTATCTTATCAATTATACACATCAGGCCTATTCAGTTTGAGGGGGATGAATACCAGGAGGCAGGAATCCCTGGGAGCCATATCTGAGGTTGGCTACCAGAGATGGTATTTTTTTAACTTCTTATTATAATCATATTTTCTCATTATAATAACCATCTGCAAGTATACAATTAATTAGTATTAATAACATTCACAATATTGTGTTACCATCACCAATATTCATTACCCCAACTTTTCCTCACCTCAAGTGTGTGTCCATTAAGCAATAACTCCCTCTTCCCTCCTCACTTCTGGCCACTGTTAACCTATAATACTACCTGGCCCTATGAAATTTGCTTATACTAGGGGTATTTCATATAAACAAGATCATGCAAATATTTGTCTTTTTGCACCTGTCTTATTTCACTCAACAGGATGTCTTCAAGGTTCATACATGTTGTAGCAGGCATCAGACCTTCATTCCTTTTAATGGCTGAATAATATTCCATGTTTATATACCACTTTTTATCCATTCATCTGTTGATGGACACTTGGGTTGCTTCCACCTTTGGGCTATTGTGAATAATGCTGCTATAAACATTGGTGTAAAAATATGTGTTTGAGTCCCAGCTTTCAATTCTTTGGGGTATATAACAAGAAGTGAGATTGCTGGGTCATATGGTAATTCTATATCCAACTTTCTGAAGAAAACTGCCAAACTGATTATCACAATGGCTGCACCATGTTACAATGCCAACAGCACTGTAGAAGGGTTTCTATTTCTGTGTGTCCTCGCCAACACTTTTTTTCTTTTTAAAAAAATAATAATAGGCCTCCTAATGGGTAAAGCAGTATGTCATTGTGGATTTCATTAACATTTTCCTGATGACCAATGATGCTGAACATCTTTTCATGTGCTTATTGGTCACTTGTAGATCTTTTTTGGAGAAATGTCTATTCAAGTACTTTGCCCTACTTTTTATAAACTTTAAAAAATACTTTTGGGGACAGATGTGGCTCAAATGGTTGGGCGTCTGTCTTCCATATGCAGGGACCTGGGTTCGATCCCCGGGACCTCCCGGTAAAAAAAAATACTTTCACACTTATAGGACAGTTACAAAAATAATACCAAACCCCATACACAGGACTCCAACATACCCCTATCCCCCCTGATACCCAGACCCACCAGTTTTAACATTTTGCCACATTGCTATGTTATTCAATCTAATTATCCATCCATCTATCAATCCATCTATTAATCTATCCATCTATCTATCTGGCTGACTGGCTGGCTATTTATCAATCCCTTCTCTGAACACTAGAGTATAGGTTGTATGCATCATGTTCCTTGAACACTTAAAACTACCATGTTCATTTCCTAAGATCAAGGATATTCACTTATGTAACCACCTTAAGTGCAGTTATCAAGTTCACAAAATTTAACATTGATAATAAACTTACAGTCTATATTCCAATTTTTTCAGATGTTCCAATGTCCGTTTTCAGCCTTTCCTCCTCCTCTATTAATCCTATCCAGAATCACATATTGCATTTAATTGTCATTGTCTCTTTAATTGTTCTTTCTTAATTTGGGGGAACATATGTACAACATAAACATTCCCACCTCAACCACTCCCAAACATACCATTCACTGGGATTAATAATCTCCACAGTGTTGTGGTACCCTCACCACCTTCTTTCATTAAAAGTTTCCCATCTTCCCAAAGAGAAACCCTACATTATGTATTCACTCCCCATGTCACTTGCCCCCTAACCCTGGTAATATGTATAACATGTACTCTTCTTTCTTTCTCTTTGAGCTTGCATATTATTTTCATTGTAGTTACCATGGGGATTAAATTTAACATCCTAAATCTATTACAATCTCATTTGCTTTGATACAAACTTTACTTCAATTGTATGTACGAACTATATTCCTATAACCCTCCATCCAACCAACTTTATCTATTTCTTGTCACAAATTACATATTTATGCATTATTACTCCAAAACCACTGACTTGTCACTGTATTTTGTGCATTTGTCTTTTATATCCTGTAGGAAGTAGAAAGTGGAGTTATAAAGCAAAAATACAATAGTACTGGCATTTTATATTTATCTATGCCATTATCCTTACTGGACATCTTTATTGCCACATGAGGCTTCGATCTATTGTTCAGTGTCCTTTCCTTTCAACCTGTGGAACTCCCTGTTGCATTTCTTGTAGGGCTGGTTTAATAGTGATGAACTCCCTCAGCTCCTGTTTATTTTGGCATGTCTTAATCTCGCCTTCATTTTTTTAAAGACAGCTTTGCCAGATATAGAATTCTTATTTGGCAGTTTTGTTTTTTTCAGCACTTTAAATATGTCATCCCACTGTCTTCTTGCCTCCATGGTTTACAATGAGAAATCAGCACTTAATTTTATTGAGGCTCCCTTGTACATGATTATCTCTTGCAATTTTCAGGATTCACTCTTTATCTTTGGTATTCAACACGTTGATTATAATATGTCATGAGGTAGGTCTATTTAGGTTTATCCTGTTTGGAGTTTGTTGAGTGTCTTGGATTTGTATATTCATATCTTTTGTTACATTTTGGAGGTTGCCAGCCATTATGTTCTTTCTGCTTCTTTCTCTCTTTCTTCTCCTTCTGGGACTTACATATGTAGGTAAGCTTTGTGATGTCCCACAGAATCTTCTGGCTCTTTTCACTTTTCTTTCTTCTTTCTGCTCCTCAGACAGCATGATTTCAATTGTCTTATCTTCAAGTTCATTGATTCTTTCTTCTGCCAGCTCCAGTCTGATGTTGACTCCTCCTAGGGAATTTTTAAATTTCTCTTACTGTGGTTTTCAGCACTATTTAGTTCCTTTCTATAATTTTCATCTCTCTATTGGTATTCCCTTTGTTTTTCTCTATTGCCATTCCCTCTATTGGCATTCCCTTTGTTTTCTTTTATCATTTTCCTGATTTTTCCATGTTTTCCTTTAGTTCTTTGAGCATATTTAGGACCATTTTTTTAAAAGTCTTTGTCTGGGATGTCCCAGATCTGTTCCTCCTCATCTATGGTTTTTAGTGCCTTAATTTTTTTCTTTTCTGGGCCATCACTTCCTGTGCCTTTGTATGTTTTGTAATCTTCTGTTGAAACCTGAATATTTTGATGTATTTTTTAAAGATTTATTTTATTTATTTCACCCCACCCCCTCATTGTTTGGACTTGCTGTGTCTGTTCGTTGTGTGCTCTTCTTTTTTTAAGGAGGCACCAGGAACTGAACTCAGGAGGGAGCCACCTCCGCTCCCTGCTTTGTTGTGTCTCTCATTATGTTTTCCTCCTTGTGTCTCTTGTTGCATCATCTTGTTGCATCAGCCCATCACATCAGCTTGCTCTCTTTCTCATCTTCTTTAGGAGGCACCAGGAACCGAACCCAGGACCTCCCATGTAGTAGGCGTGAGCTTAATCACTTGAGCCACATCCTCTTCCCACATTTTGATATTTTAATGTGTTATCACTGGAATTTAGGCTCTGAAGCATCTGTTCCTTAAGGTTGTGTCCAGCTAGTATTATGACAAAGCCTTCCTTGAATGCTAGGAGCTAATAAAAAGAAAACAGCTCTCTCAGTCTTTGCAGGTAGACCTGTGTGAGTGCTCCCCTTCAGAGTTTATCCATACAATTACTTCAGAGTATAGCTGAAGGCCAAAGGATCAGGACCTCCCCAATCCTTTCTGTGAATGCATCTTGTTTTAGGCATGAGCATGGCCCTAGAAATTTCCCTTTTTCCAAGGATTTCATATAGGAAACAGTTTCCTCATGGCCCTGGAATTTCAATGTATATTTCATAGCCAGCAATCCCTTGCCCCATTTGGTCATTATTTGACTGCTCTCCCACAATGTTCTATATGAGAGCTCTGTGGGCTGCCTTCTATATGCAGGGAAAGTCCTGGGATCACAAGCCTTTGATGTGTGTTCTTGTCCTGTTACTCAGGCCATCACCAGACAGATTGGACTAGAAGCACATACTCACAATATGCACACAAGGGTTACTCTGCTCCTGCCAGAACCAGGAACAGGGCCCTTGGGGAGCAAGTTGCTACATGGTGCATCGTGGGAACACAGGCTCAGGCACAACACAGACTTTCAGCAAATGACCACTGCATTATTTACACAGCACAAAAGGTCCAAAAGAGCATGACAAGAGGTCCCATCATGGCCTGGCCAGGGAGGCCAACTACTTGGGTCAGGGTCAGCAGCTCTGCCTGCCCCACTTCACATCAGAGATGAAGGACACTTGTTGCTGCCAAGTGGTTGGGTTTTTATACACAGCAGAGGAGGCAGCCCTGCCAATGAGCAAAAAGTATTCATCAAGCAACCATTGTGCCCTGGCAAACAGCTGGAGCTGCTTTATATTTAAATCTCTCCCAGGCCACCTGTGGTCTCTTACAAAACAGAAACATAACAAACTCCTGCATGCAAAGAAGCAAGAGGGGAAAAGGAAGGGGGTAGGAGAGGGCTGGGAGAAGGTTGCTTAGTTTGTCCGTGACTTTCCCAGCAGAACTGCACTGGGAGTGTTGGCTGTCTCCATACCAGTGAGAGAATGGGGGACGGGGGAGGTTGGCAGGGTGCAGTGCAGGTAGGGTGAAGTGAAGTTTCCCTACCGCTTTTTCTTGATTTGCCACTCACCCTGTTACTACAATCCTTTAACTGTTTTCTGGAGCTTTGAGAAAAATATTTCTGCCAGTTCTTGCTTTCTGTTCAAAACTTCTGTGGTGGGGGAGGGGAAGGAGCCCTGATGCTTCTCACTCTGCCATCTTGATGGAGACAGAAGCCTTTGCCTATTTTTCAATTGGGTTATTTGTCTTTTTGTTGTTGAGTTGTTGAGTTCTTTATATGTTCTGGATATTAAAACCATATCCAATATATGGGTAGCAATAATTTTCTCCCATTATGTAGGCTTTCTTTTCACTTTCTTGATAGTGTTCATTGACATACAAAAGTTTTAAATTTTGGTGAAGTCCATTTTATCTGATTTTTCTTTTGTTACTCATGCTTTTGGTGTCATATCTAAGAAATCACTACCAAAACCTAGGTTATGATATTTCCCCCCATGTTTTCTTCTAGGAGTTTTATTGTTTTAGCTCTTATGTTAATGTCTGTGATCCATTTAGAGTTAATTTTTGTTTAACTTCATTCTTTTACAAATGGATATTCAGTTTTCCCAGCACCATTTGTTGAATACCATTCTTAACCGTCAATTAATGTACTTGGCACCCTTGTCAAAATTCAGTTGTCATAAATGTGTGGGTTTATTTCTGAGCTATCAATTCTATTCCCTTGGTCTATATGTCTATCTTTCTGCCAGTACTACACTATTTTGATTACTGTGGCTTTGTGGTAAATTTTGAAACTGGGAAGTGTGAGACCTCTAACTTTTTTCTTCCTTTGCAATATTGATTTGACTGTTCAGGTTCCCTGAAGATTACATAAGAAATTGAGGATAGTCTTTTCCATTTTATAAAAGAGGATACTGGGAGCAGATGTGACTCAAGCATTTGGACTTCTGCCTCCCACATGGGAGGTCCCAGGTTTGGTTTCCAGTGCCTCCTAAAGAAGACAAGCAAATGCCACAACCAGTAGATGCTGCAACCAGCAGATGCCACACTGCTGCAACGAGCAGATGTAGCAACCAGCAGACACCATAACCAGCAGACGCTGCAATAAGCAGACGGCAAGGAACAGACACCACAATAAGCAAACACGGCAACCGCCACAACGAGCAGGAGCCACCACCAGCAGACACCGCAACCATACGGGAGTGGAAGTGTCTCAAGCAACTGGGCACTTGCCTGCCAATTGGGAGGTCCCAAGTTCATTTCCTGGCACCTCCTAAATAAGATGAAGAGACAATGAGCAGACAGATGGGAGAGCCATCTTGCACATGGGGAATGGGGGGTGATTAAAAAAAAAAGAGGATGCTGGGATTTTGATGGGTATTGCTTTGAATCTTAGATTGCTTTGTGTATTATTGACATCTTAATAATATTAAATCTTCCTATCCATGAACATGGCTCTATTGACATTTATTTAGATCTTCTGTAATTTATTTCAGCAGTGTTTTTGTAGTTTTCAGGGTACAAGTTTTTTTACCTCCTGGGTATTTTTTCTTTTAGGATCTATTGTAAAAGGACTTTTAAAAAATTTTCCATTTCAGAACAATCTTTTCTGATGTATAGAAACCACAACTGATTTTTGAGTGTTAATCTTGTTGCCTACAACTTTGCTGAATTTATCAGTTCTAGTAGTTTTATTGTGGATTCTTTGGGATTTTCTAAAAAAAAGGATCATGCTATCTGAGAACAGAAAGAGTTTTACTTCTTCCTTTCCAATTTGAATACATTTTATTTCTTTTTCTTGCCTTGCTCTGACATGTTCTTCCATTACAATGTTGAATAGCAGTGGTAAAAGCAGAGCCCTTGTCTTGTTTCTGACCACAGGGGTAAGGCTTTCAGTCTTTCAGCATTGAGTATAATGTTAGCTGTGGATATTTCATATACGTCCTTTATCATGTTGAGGGATTTATCTTCTATTCCTATTTTTTCTGAGTGTTTTTATCATTAAAGAGTATCAGGTATTGTCTAATGCCTTTTTTTCATCCACTGAGATATCATATCATTTTTTTTTTTCATTTTGTTGATGTGGCATACTATATTGATTGATTTTCTTATGTTGAGCCACTCTTGCATTCCTGGGATAAATCCCACTTGGTCATGGTGTATAATTCTTTCAATATGCTATTGTATGCAACTTGCTAGTATTTTATTGAGTGTTTTTGCATATGTATTCATGAAGGAAATTGGTAGTATTTTCTTGTGATATCTTTATCTGACTTTGTTATTTAGGTAATTTTGGCCTCATTAAGTGAGTTAAGAAAGGTTCTCTACTCTTCAATTTAAATAATTAGGTTTTGAACATGATGATATCTCTGTAAAATAAATATTTTCAAACAACAATATCTTGGACATAGTACAACATGAATGTAACTCAAAAGCCATTTTAAGTGAAAGGAGCCTGACTCAAAAGGTTACATACTGGGCTTCCAGTTCTAGAAAAGAAAAAGTAGACTCATTTCCTCTCTGATAAGTACAATTAAAATCATTGGACAGGGGAGCGGCTGTGGCTCAATTGCTTGGGCTCCCATTTACCATATGGGAGGCCCCGGGTTCGATTCCTGGGGCCTCCTGGTGAAGGCAAGCTAGCCTGCGTGGTGTGGTGAGCTGACGCAGCAAGATGACACAACAAAGGGAGACAAGCAGACACAGAAAAACACACAGCAAATGGACAACAGAGAGCACAAGCAGTGGGGGGGGGTATAAATAAATAAATAAATAAATAATTTTAAAAAATCATTGGACATAATACAATAGACAATCATAAGAGGACTCTGATAGATGGAAAGAGTAGGGTAAACTGACAAGAGAACCTCAGGTATTGAAGAATGACATGACAAGTTCACTGTTCCCCTCCCTCCCCTCCCCACAAAAGTAGACCAGGTCTTCACCAAATGGCATTGGGAAAACCATATATCTACACACAAAAGAATGAAAGTGGACCCTATTTCACACCATATATAAAAATTTACTCAAAATGTATCAGTAATTTATTTCCAAGTGTCAAAATGCCGAACTCAACCATTAAAAAATGCATAACACCTAAACATCTTTTAATGTTAAGTAATATATATTTCTAGGTGATTATATTGCTCAGTTTTTTGGTACTGATTTTCTATGAACTAGTTAAATAATGGAGGGCATCTACTAAGAATGATTATTTTTATTTAGGAATAGCTAATCAAAAGCCATTATTCTTACAGTAATTAGAGACTGGGTCCAGATTTTTGTTATGGCCATATAGATAATGCTGTCATATATACATCTTTTCAGTCTATGAGAGAGTACCCACCTTCTATTTCCTATACCAGTGGCAGAGCAAAATGAGAGCACAGAAGTATAGACCTGGGTTATTCAAAACTTTTATAAAATCTAAAAAGCACAGTTTAAGGGATGTGAGTGAGTGAAACTAGAACACATTCCTGTGTCACATTACAGGACACTAATATCTATTCTTCCAGAGACAAAACCCACTAAGCCTACTCTCACAATAGTCATCAGTAAGTGAAGCTCTATATTGACTTCTTTGTTACTGTTTTACTTAAAACCAATGCCTGTCCTTGGAGGGAAATGCCAGGGAAATATCAATAAAAAGATCACTCTTAGTAGGAAGGTAAATTGGTATTGCCTTTCTGGAGGCAGTTGGATGCATATATTGAAGTTGAAATGTGCCTACAGTTTGATTTAGTGATTTTATTGTTCAAGTACCAGAAGTAGAAGCAGCTGTTAAAGAGCATTGACCCTGGTGAGAGATAGGCTGCATGGAAATACCAGATATGACACTTACTAGCAATGGGAACTTAGACAAGTTACTATTTGCCTTCATTGTAATAAGGATAATGATAACACCATTCTCACTTAACACAGTACTTGGCACATCATACTATCTTAAAGAAATCATTGCACAAGTGCACCAAGAGGCATATACAAAACTCTTCCTGACAGTATTTTTTTCTGAAAGGTTAAAATAGTAAATTAAGGGACAATAGAGCATTTTTAGGGCATTGGAATTGTTCTGCCTGATATTGCAATGACGGATACAGACCATTATACATTTTGTCAAAACCTATAAAATTGTACAGTGTAAAGTGTAAGCCATCATGTAAACTATCAACCTTGGTTAATAGCAGTGCTTCAGTATTTGTTCATCAATTTTAACAAATATATCACTCTAATGTAAAATGTTATTAATAAGGGAAAATGTGAGTGATGGAGGGGATGGGGTACATAGGAATCCCCTATGCTTTTGATGTAACTTTTCTGTAATCTACAACTTTTTAAAAAATAAAGTTTATTATATGAAAAAAAGGACAACTAGGATAGAAGTGGCTAAACACTTGCATATATGTATCTTGGGTCATTATACCCCTGCAAATAAATTATATTTCATACTATGGAATGAGAAGAGCTTCAATACAACTTGTTAAGTGGGAAAAATTGCAGATTGGCATATACAAAATTATAGAATTTGCACCTAAAATATTTTTTAAGATTTATTTTTATTTATAAATATTTTATTCCCCTCCAAAATATTTTTAAAAATCCACCTTACAGCTAAGAACACCAGAAGATTTGTATTTCTCCGCAGTGTGATAAAATAAAGGGATAGGGACCAGAGACAATCAGTGTTGCATTTTGAGACTAAACCTTGAGTATGTATTTAAATGGAATGCTTGCTTATTAAGCCAATAGGTCAACCCTTAGGGATGAATAGAGAAACTGAATTTTTAAAAATAAGGCAAACAAACTTTTGCATCCAACCAACCTGGACTGTATCCATAGTTAATAAATACCCTAAAAATCTGAACAATAGATTTATATAGTTTATATAAACTTTATATAGTATAAACTTTTAAATCAAATATATTATGTGAAAGATCATTTCCATATCCCAGACAGAAGAAGCCTTTGGTTTATAAAGTTCAGTGTACTGATTTGGGTTTATAAAGTTTATTTACCAATATATGAATAGTTGACAATTTAGATCTGGGCTCCTAAGCCTCATTCCCCAAAGTCACATGACCAATAACTATGTCCCCACACCTATGCTTATTCCTGGGCATAACAGTCAATATTTAGGTGCTTAGAAACAATTAAATGGGGCAAATAAAGAAAAAAATAGCAAAAGAAACAAACAAAAACAAACAAAAAAACTAAAAGAAAAAAAGAAAAAAATGGGGCACATATATTGAAGCTTAAAGGCCTATTTAAATATGATCAAATACCTAAGAATACATCAATTTGCACAAACAGAATAATAGAAAGGTTGAAATAAATATCATCCACTTTGTCAGCTGCACGACCCAAAGTAAAGCCTAAATAAACATAGTTCAGAGGAGAAACCATGTAACTAAGAATACTCACCATGCTAAGAATTTTCTTTTTATCTTCGGAACTAGATTATAAAATACCAGTTTTTTAAAAACTCCTTTCCTTTTCCAACAGATCTATAAAAGAACCCCCCAAATCCCACAATGTCATTAGTACAAGGATCAGAAGAAAAGATTTCTAAAGCCCCATCTTAGTCAGATTAAAATAATTAGAAGGCCCATATACTAAAAAGTTTATGGCACACCCTTAATGTGTAATAATAATTTAAAAACATTAAACCATAAAACCCGGTGTAAGGCAGTATAACAGAGTTTTACTTTATCCTATGATGACAAAGGTGATGTTTTATTGAAAATTCTTACCTAAACACTAACCAAAATTGGTGTCTTATGTTTTTCTGCTGCCCTGAACCATGATGATTAGTCTGCTTTTTGGATAAACTGGCATTAAGTCCTACAAAGAAACAGGAGAATTCTATAAACATGTCCACTTTCATTAATTAAAAAATGAAATAGACACATAATATTTTTATTATAAATTATTGTAATCTTCCTGGCTATTCATATATTCTAGTTTATAAGGAGACATTCCTTGTTTCCTTTTTTTTTTTTAATCTCTAAGTTAAAACTTTTTTACTATTTCAAATATTTCATATTATCTCAAAGGTCAGTTTTAGTTGGTAAATGTTTTATCACTTTTAAAATATTTTATCAAGGGTTTTTATTTGTCAATGTTATTAAAGAAAACATTGAAAGAATCATTTCATTAAAGATAATTGCAGTTGATATATTCGTCCTAAAGGGGGTAGATATGTTCATGCATAAGCAGACCATCTTATTACATAATAGTTGATATATGAAGCTCTGAAATGAAAAATGTGTGACACATTGAACAAAAAATTGCAAAACATTAGTTTATGTATTTGGAACATTATAAAGGTGGACTTTCCCAGAAAAATGTTTCTCTTGTGAAAAGCATGGTACACCTCTTAGTGATTGCAAATAAAATTCAAACAAACAAACAAAAAACTCCTTATTATTCCATTATTCTGAGATTCTTGAAGGATTCAAGTTTATCTTTGTTTTTATTTCTAGCACTTCGCCTTGTATAGATGCACAGAAGGAATCCACTATATATGTTAGTCTGAATTTAGTTCATCGAAATTTAGTGGAAAAATAAAACAAGACTAGTCAGATGTCTGTCAATAAGTTTAGAGATGCTGACTAGCTGAACTCATATCCATTCATCCACAAATTATCAGGATATTTTAAGCCAACCTAAACATATCCAAATACATACCTTCTTTATCTAATTGTCCTAGATAATTCGAATGCAAGCACATTTGTAAACCCGAATTACTGCTGTAATTATGGTGGACTGACCTGACTAGATGAGTAGTGATTTGGGGCTCCCATTACCTTGGCATCTGGTCTGAATTAATAACAATAAAATTCAACACTTTTTCTTGTTTGTTTGGTTTTGTTTTCTTGTTTTGTCCTTTCACACCTCCAAATCTGATCATAAGAAAATGTTATTCAGAGCTGTGAAAAAGGTTATGGGGAAGCAATAAGTCCTAGTGACATTTACCAGTTTCATCACGTTATAATAGACAGCTACTTGAACTTTATCAACCTTCTGAAAATTGGTGAAAACAAAAAACAATGGTGATAAAATGATGACCAAGTAACACTTGAAGTGAGAGTTCTATATAAAAACAATATATGTATCTTTAACATGGTCAAGTTTTAGGGGAAAAAAGATCAGATTCTCCAGAACTTAATTGTTCTCACAAACAAAAATGACTTTTACAAGTAGAAAAAGATCAATCTAAATTTTCTTTCTATTCAAGAAGTCTTTAATAATTGTGTCTCAAAGATTGTGTATTACTTAGGTATACAAACCATCCAAAACTTAACGGTGCAAAATGACAACCATTTCATTAATGTCAGGTATTCTGTGATTCAGCAATGTGGAAATGGCACAACCAGGAGCAGCATGTCTTTTGTAAAGGCTGAAGTGTCAGCTTGCACTGATCAATCAGTAGCTGGAGGTTGGAATTATCTAAAAGTTTATTCATTTCCAGGTCTGGTGGTTAATGCTGGCTTTATCTGGGACCTTAGAAGGGGCTCTCAGCCAGAACATTTGCATGTGCCTTCTCCATGTGGCTGCTTGTGTTTCCTCAAGTCATGGTGGCTGGATTCCAAGAGCAAGCATTCAAGAGGACTAGGTGGAAGCTGAATCACTCTTTGTGTACTTTAAGGACTTATCCTCAGAAGTTACCAGACTGCCCAAATACATAGCTGGTATTTTAAAGTCATATTGAAAGAAAAGCATATGGAATAGGCGATACTGTCATAGCTGATTTTGGGAAATACAGTCTGGCACAGGCAGATTGAACAGACGCTTCACCAAAGAAGATACATAAATGGACCAAAAAACACAGGAAAAGAAGACCAGCATGGTTGGTAATCAAGAAAATGCAAATCAAAACCATATAAAATATTACTAAACCCCCACTAGAATGGCTAATTAAAAGGAAAAATGAAACCCCTTGTTTAATACGTGGAGCTACTAGAACACTCATACATTGCTGGTGAAAATGAGAGGGTACAACCACTTTAGAAAATAGTTTGGCAGTTTCTTAAAGTCAAAAGTACACTTACCACATACTTTTGCAATTGCATTCCAAGTTATTTACCCAAGAGAAACGAAGATATATGTCCATACAGAGATTTGTATGTGAATGTTTATATCAGCTTTATCCATATTAACAAAAAACTGGAAACAACCCAAAGCCAATCAATAGATGAATAGATAATCAAATTTTGGTATATCTATGAAAGTCTACTCAGCAATAAGAGGAAACAAATTACTGATACATGCAACAATTTGGAAAAAATTTCAAAAACATTATGCTGGGGAGCGGATGTGGCTCAAGCAATTGGGTTCCCACCTCACACATGGGAGGTCCTGGGTTTGGTTCCTGGTGCCTCCTAAAGAAGACAAGCAGATGCCTCAAGGAGCAGACGCTGCAAGGAATAGTTGCTGCAACCAGCAAGACACTGCAAGGAGCAGATGCCGCAACCAGCAGATGCCACAACTGCTGCAATAAACAGACCACTGCAGATGCTGCAACCAGCAGACAATGCAACTAGCAGGGAGCGGAAATGGCTCAAGCAGTTGGGCACTCGCCTCCCACATGGGAGGTCTCGGGTTCGGTTCCCAGTGCCTCCTAAAGAAGACGAGCAGACAACGAGCAGAAAGTTGAGGAAGCCATTGGGGGGAAGGGGGAATAAAAATAATAAACAAACAAACAAAAACATTATACTGTGTAAATGAAGCCAGACTAAAAAATATATATACTCTGATTACACTTATATGACATTCTAGAAAACACAAAACTAACCTGTAATGACCAAGAGCAGACTAGTGGTTGCCTGAGGCTGGGAATGGGTAGAAGAAATATTTTCTCTTCCCACCTTCTGGGAGCCCTTCTGGAAGCTCGGGTCTAGGTCTGTGATTTAGGTTCAGCCAATCACATGCTCCCCCTCAGGAATTTGAATCTAAGGATATGATGTGGTGATGGAAATATTGTTGAGAATTTAGTCCTGCCTGCTATGATATGCTGGCAGGATCTATTCTGGCACAATAATGCCAAAGCAACATCCAACCCTGGTGGTTTCTGTATCATGGCATTGTTTGTGTCCACATTGCACAGTTTCCCTTTGTTTTCTATGCATCTCCTGAGCTTGGTTCTTAAGCATTCCTATTGACTCTGTGAGTCACAAATATTCTTCTAATAAATTTACATTTGGCTTAAGTTACTTTGGAGCTAGCTTCTGTTGCCTTAAAAATAGAACCCTGACTGAAACAGATTCCTGTGTACTGAATAATGGAAATTTTTCTTATAATACAACAGGAAAACTCTTCAGTGGAGAATTCAGTCAGAAAATATGATAGTGTTCAATATACCTAATTATACCATTGTTTTCAATATATATTGGCTTCCATTACTATCACATTCTAAGAATCATATTTCACTTTAATTGTGCAGATAATTGTAATAAATTCCTGGTTCCTTACTCCTTCTCCTATCAAGTCCCTCATTTGGGGCCACTTAATTTTAAAATTCAAACTCAAACCAAAATCACCCTCTGGAATAATCTCCTTTCCAGTGGAGGATTTCTTACTGTCTCAGTTGATCAGCTTCAAGCCATCTTTTTTTTCCACTTTTTTATTTTTTAAAAGATACTTCGATTACATAAATGTTACAGAGAATATATAGGGGATTCCTGTATGCCCCGCTCCCCACCTCTCCCACATTTTCCCACATTAGCAACATCTTTCATCAGTGTGGTACATTCACTGCAATTGATAAACACATTTTGGAGCATTGCCACTAAGCATGGATTATAGTTTACATTGTAGTTTACACTCTCTCCCATTCGACAGTGTAGGTTATGGCTGGATATATAATGGCCTGTATCTGTCGTTGTAATGTCCTTCAGATGATTCACTAGTCCTGAAAATGCCCCCCCATTACACCTGTTTTTCCCTATCCCTAACCCCAGAACATCCATGGGTCACTGCCTCCACAACAATGGTATTTCTTCCATTGCTAGAAGCACAAGTAGTCTATAGCAGAATACTAGTAAGTTTATTTTAGTCCATAGTTCGTTTCCCAATCCTAAGGACTCTGGGATGGTGATGCCCACTCCACCATTAATTGAGGGGGGCTTCAATCCCATACATCCGATAGATGGGACTCTCTTACTTGCAGTTGTAGGCACTCTCGGTTCCTTGGTATGTTGTTTGCCCATCATCTCCTCCCTGTTAGTTGTCCTGGGTGAGTCCATTGAACTGGAGAGTAGGTGTTGCAACTCCATTGAGGACTCAGTTGGCACATGGACAGCCCAAAGATTTAATTCTCTTGGATGTACACCTACCAACTCTAGTACTAATTATAGTTTCGAACAGGACAGAAGAGTCATGCATGGGGAAACCACTCCTGAATCTAACTCAGTCACACTGGGGAGCATAAATACCAGATTAGGACCCACTGGCAAGGGGCCAAATTGTCTGCTGTCTGCCCTGACAATAGTGTCTGGATGTCTCCGTATCCCTGAGGAGCTTCGCTATTTGGGGTCGTATCTACTTTGGCTGCCAATGAGATCCTGTTGAGATGTGCATAAGCACTATCTCTGGGATGGCCTCCCGACCCACTTTGAATTCTCTTAGCCATACACACTCATTTGTCTTTAGCTTTTCCCCCTTTTGGTCAAGGTGTGTTTTTTTGTTTTGTTTTGTTTTCCAGATTCAAGCCACCTTTGATGTTGATTCTGATCTGTTATTGTACCTTATTTCTCATAACTGGGCTTGAATATATTCTTGGCAAAGTTCCTTTATTTTTTATTCCAGTTAATTCATTACATCCTTGTTGTTTCCCCATCTCTGAGCAGATATTGCAGTACCTCATTCCCTTTAACTGCCACGATACTACCTTTAGCCAAGCCTCCATCATGTTGTGCATTGCCTTTTAGTAATTCTATTGATTGCAAGTCAAGAGATTTCCTTAACACCATTTTCTTACCAGAACATCCCCTAGCTGCCCTCCAGTGGACACTGCTGATTACATGGGCAGGCTGCCTGCTTGCTTATCTTTCTGCCTACTGCCTACTGGCAAAGTCCCCTAATAATCAACTTGCCAGTCCAGACTCTTATTATTGACTGCCAGAAACTTCTAAGACCGTTTTTCCCACAGCTTGATAAAGTCTCTGGTTCCTGGCCCTCTTGGTGTGTCTACTCGGTTCTAACGGATGGTTTGGAAGATTCATAACTTTTGTTTTCATTTTTAGTGCACTTAATATTCCATTATTATTCTTGTACTTGGCCTAGTTAGATTAGTTTCTCATACTGCATTCTCTCTTTCTTCCTCTCTCTCCCTCCCTCCCCTATCTCTAAAAGTAGTTAGAGAAAATTTCATGGTTATTGCAGCCATCTGGGAAATTTCTGGAAACACTCTCCAAATTTAAATTTATACAAGAAGATGGTCTCAGTAGAGTCTTTTCAGTACTGTGAATTTACTTCCTCTGTCTGAAAAGAGGTATATAACAGAGACTAAATTTCAACACAGGGAGAGATTACATTTTCTCAGTGCCCTACATAGAGGTTTTCATCATGTTTTTGATCTGATTTATTCTTTGATAAGATCAATACGTTAGTAGAGTGTTGCTTATCAAAATATGTGGCATCAATATTTGGGAATAAAGGCTTTTTTTCTCCTTTTGCCTCACAGAATAATTATTTTTAAAGATCATATTTTGAATGTATGTAAGTATGAAAGCAAAAACTACCTAAACATTTTATCTTTTTCAAATGTAAAACCACTTGGATCTGGGACCCTGCCAGATTTTTAAATGCATCCGTGCTGATTATCTGGATTGGTATCTTAGAACGTTTATCGGAACAGATGTATACTCTGCATGCCCTGATGAAAGATAGGCAGATGTGGGAACAGGCCGTGGACTTTTATATTGGGATTAATATAAATACATGTATAAAGGTATCAGAGACAAGTTTATTTATATTCCATTTCAAAGAACATTTCATTCTGGTTCTTTGGAATTTTATCCATGAGAAAACTTGTCAAATTAATATCGCATATTCAGTTATGATCAGTCTTTCTTTCACATAAATAATTTATCTTTTTACATTCATGCCCTAAGGAATGACCAAAAGGTATAAAAACAAACTAGTCATGACTATAAATATTAAATCCAGACCTCTGGTCTGCTAATACGATATCTAATGATTCCCAATGTTCTGTATATTTGGGTTGGGTCTTAGTATCCCAAACCAGAAATGACTTAAGGAATAGATTTTAGTTCAGTTTTACCAAAATAAGTTGCAAAATGTCTTGAAACTGGCTATGCTTATATTAAAACCAATGCAATGGGCAAGCATTGAAATGAAGAGTGCAACCAATTCCATCATTCAGGTGTTTAGGGGTATGGTTTGCAGCCAGTTCCTTCTGGTAAACCCATCTTAAAGCAATATTGGTTTCTTTTCTTTTCTCCCCTCTAACACCAAATCTAATGTCTTCAATTCTCTGCTATTTCATTTTCAAACTAGGTGATTTGATTCACTTGCTTTTTTAAGTTATTCAGGTCAGATCAATTCTTCCAGGTCTCCTCCTTCTGTCTTTTGCTGTGCTATAATGGCTGATTACACCTACATGAATGGGAATTCAAGTTCATTTTTTAGAATATTGTTAACCTTGTACCATTTTTCTGCGTGGGGATGTTGGAAATTTTGGAATGCGATATGTGTGTTTGCTTCAATTTTCACAAGAGAAACCTTTATTTATTACATACATATCTGGGGAACTCAGTTATTTGCAGCAAATGACTGTGTATTTGCATTTTAAGCACACATATAACTTAACTGATGCTCTTAAGGTCTTGTTAGAGAAATCCACATTATAGAGACAGTTTAAGAAATAATTGGTTATTCTGGATGCTCTAGCTTAGACCCCCAAAGAGCAATGTACTTGGAATATATTAAATTAGTTCCTTGACGAAATGCTTTTGTTTTCATAGAATATATATCTTTCATAGAATATATATCAATATATAGATTTGATATATCTGCATTCCCTCTTACTTCCATCTATCTCTTTATTCTAAATAAATAGTTTCTGATCTTTCTTTTCATCTTTCTTTTACTAAATTAATTTTAATAGCATAATATTTTTCAAAAATTTCTAGATTTATATATGAAATATTGGACCAGTATTCTTTTCTCCTTGTTTGGAGGATTGTCTTATCCTATCTTATCCTAAACCCTCTCTGTCTCATGCAGTATAAGCCAGTAGCTTAGTGCTCTTGAATTTTCTCTATACTTTATAGACTTAGAATTTAACTAACTGGTATTTAATAGAAAATTGAAAACAAATGGCCAATATGCAGAACTGTTTTTTTAAAAATACACAACAAAACAGGCTTTCCATTTGCTGTACTATTATAAGACCTTAAAATCAAATTTCTGAACTTACTTTAAAATGGATTAAAAATAAGATGGATCGATGGATGGATAGAAATGTGATAAAGCAAATATAGCAAAATGTTGTTTATAGAATCTAGGTGGTGCATACATGGGTGTTCTTAGATCATGTTGATCCTTGCCTACATTGTGTGTTTGCTGTTCTGTGATTTAGTGGTACTACCTTGGCTGATAAGTAAGATAATAGAGCATAGTGTCTAAAAAACACAATCTCTGGAGTTACGTCTTCCTAGTTTTACTAGCTGGCTCCTCCAATTACTAGCATTTGAACTTCAGGATTCCTCCTCTGCATATTGGGAATAAGAATAGTACTTATCCTGTAAACTGCATGGGATTAAATGAGAGGATAGGTAGAAGGAATTTAACAGAATTTAAGGAATTTAGCATATTGGCATATGTTTAAAGCTCAGTAAATATTAGTTGTTATTATTTCTTATCTGATGGTGCAGGTATAGGTATTGCTGAATTTTCTCTGTTGTACTTTTCTTAGCTGAAAGTAGCCGTCAAAAGCTAATAGATTGGGGACGGATGTGGCTCAAATGGTTGGGTGTCCGTCTCCCATATGGAGGGACATGGGTTCGATCCCTGGGATCTCCCAGTAAAAAAAAAACAACAACAAAAAAACAAACTAATAGATTATGTGTATTTCCATTTTAACTTCTGCCTTTACCCAAACTAGGAAACGTGGTTTGAGTCCATGTATGTCATAATTTTTCATATTTTAACTTTTCTATTTTTGAATCTATTTAATAATCCATTTGAATATTGAATGTAGTGTTGTTTATACTGCACCTCCTCTACTCAAGGCATGAATAAGTTGCAGTCAACAGCATTTTGAAATAAGGAAATATATTAAAATTTGTGGTCAACCCTCTCCATCTTTAAATGTTAGACATGAGTTGACAGTTATTTAACTAAAATACAGTGAGAGAAGTTTATTGCTAATGGCTTTTTAAAAACTAAAACTATTAGGTTGCCTAGTAGCCCAATGTGAGTATATATATTTATATACATACATATATATAGAGACCAACACCAGTTCTTCTCAAAAACTGATGAATTACAATATATATTTTTTGAAAATAGTATTACTTACTTCTCCTTTGAAAAATGAAATTCAAACACCTTTGCCATTTGTTTGTATAGGGATTGCATCAGGTAATAATAATATTTGCTTAATAAATAGGATTGTGACTTAAACTGCAGCAGAACCAACCGAATTCCAATGCAGAAAATGTTTACATTTTAACTGTCCTTAGTAAAACAAGTTTCTTCTATCAGAAATCTACTCAAAAAAGTATCCTACAGCTGGTAATATCTTCAAGTGAAACCTTTTCATATCGCTTTCCATTTTTCCCAAATGAAAAAGAGTGATAATCTCCAATTTCATGCCTAACTGATCATTCCTTTAATTCACATAAAAAATCTCCACCTTGTCTGCAGAAGAATCATGGCTATTGAATATCTTGAATCCAATATAAATTATAACAAAGAACAAAAATGTAATTTTAAATTTTCTGACATTATCAGATTTCTACTGAACGAAGCATAGTTTTTTCAACATTAACAGTGCTAAGAAATATCATATATGGCCGAAAAGAAAAGGAAAGGAAAACACAACAGAATGGCTTCTCTATTCTTTATAAATTTCCATCACAATCTCCAAAACTAGCTTATATACAGTGGGTGATCCATAAATATTTGTTGATTATGATGATAGATTGCATATTTTGTATGCACTAATGTCAGTGCATGGGCACATGGCTTGCACTTCTAAAACCAAAGCAAGCAATAATGTTGACAAATGACCACATTCTCCAGTGCTTCTAAGTACTGGTAGTTCAAAGTTGGGGGCCCTCATCCATTTATCAAGACTATTACTGAAATTCAACTGCAATGTATTTTTTCAACTTGAGCATTTAAGCATAAACACCATTTATGTGGAGACAATTCATTCTTTTTAGATAGGCCTTAGGGTCAGAATATCTTCTCAAAGAACTGTAGAAACATTCAGAAGCACTCGCCTCCATATGAAGTATGAGGTTTCTATACTCTAAAAACTGAAAACAATAATTTAAGGGGGAAAACAACAACAACCTCCATTCCATTTTGTGAAGTTAAACTAGTTTATTGCAGGAGTTTAGCTCTCAGTTTATGGAGCCAGAGGAGGCTGTCTTGGAATCTTTTTCCACCTATCTCTAACCTTATGCCCTTGGATGCATAACTTGCCAAGTTCCAGTAAAGACAGCTGTAAAATGTTGCTACTAAGAATTCCTACATAATAGAGTTTCTGTGGGAATCAAATGGTATAAGGTATATTATCCATTTAAAAGAATATTTGGTATATATTAAATATTCAAAAATATTAGTAGACTGCCAAATTTGCAGGTATTTTTATATTAAAAAAAAAACACCAGCTAACTATTTTCTAACCATCACATTAATACATATTCTATGTTAGATTATTTCATATGTTTACACAGTCTCTTTCTTGCCCAATCCTGTGTAACCAATTCTTTCTTTGGTTTTCCAAATGTTCATCCCCAACCAAGTGGCTTCCTTAAATTTTTTAAAGCAGAGATTATCTCAACATTATAAAAAGCTTTTAAAAAGTTTTATATTATGGGAAGTTTCAAATAAACTAAGAATGATAGAGAAAAGTAGAGAGAACTGCTTCTCTATTCCTGTCTGAAGCTTCAACAATCATCAGCATTCTGCAACTCTTTTATCTATTTCCTGAGAACTAAGATTTTCTATGTCAACATGACATAGTTATTTTTATTTTTATTTTTTTCCCCCCAGGAATCCTTTGTCCTGGAATGATAAGATTGTAAATTAATAAAGAATTTCATTGTTTGCTTTAAGAAATCCCTACAAATCAGTATATCAGAGATAATAATCTGATCATCCACACAAACAGCTCACTTTTTAAATAACTATTTACTAATGAAGACTTGCTGTGAGTTCCTTGCTCCCTCACTATATCCACTAGTCCTACATTATTATACTATGAACTTTGCCTAATCCATTCCTCACCTTAAACCAAGTTAGTCTAAGACACTGCTGCGACTATCAAGATGGTGTTCCACGTTACTGAAATTACTTCAAACGAACTTAGTGTTGCTCTATTAACAGGCTGTTTGGTGATACTTTGGTAAAACCAATGCCCATATGTATGATTTGTGTGTGTGTGTAAACAATTTTTGGTACATCATCTAATTTCATCTGTATGCATACCTATCTGACCAAGGCTTTTTCAATAACACAATTACCATCCCATTATCATATTAAACATAATTAGCAATTATTCTTTAATATCAACTAATACCCAAACCATACTCAACTTTCTCTGATTATCTCAAAGGTGACTTTTTATAGTTGTTTTTTCTTTTAAAATTAATATTCATATCAATTCCACATATTGCATTTGATTGCTAGGTCTCCAAAGTCTCTTTTATTTTATAACAGTGTCCTCACTTTTTTTTAATGTCATTGATTTGTTGGATAAAAGAGGTCACTTGTTCTGTAAAATGATCTATATTCTGAATTAGACTTTTCTTTCCTCATGGGGTGATTTGCATTTTTTATTCTATCACCCCTCTCCCCGCCCCCCGCATTTCCTGTAAACTTCAGGTAGATCTATATGCTTCATTATATTCAGATACAATATTTTCAGAAGATATCTTATAGGTGGTGCTGTGTATTTCCTATTGCATCACCTCAGGAGACACATAATATAGGGTTGTCCCACTATTAGTTATGCTGAGATTGATCACTGGCTTCATGTGGTAAGAATCTTATCTCATTATAAATTTCTTCATCACAACTTCACCTAAAGGTTTGAGCATCTATTGATGTTAATTAGCTACTAACATTATTTCATTAGAAGGTTGCAAAATTGCAATTTTACAATATTATCATTCCTTTAGCATTTACTCGCTAAGATTCTGTTATGAAGAAGAACGTCTCTCATCAAGTATTTGGTTATCCTGACATTGAGTTTGTATGTGAAATGCAGGATAAATTTGGATTCTTTAATTTATCAGCTTTCAGATTGATGAAATTGTGCCCTAGCATCATCCAGTAGTGATAATGAGGATTTTTTGAGTAACATTATGAATCCATTGATTTTTATTATATTTGATATATTTGAAACTTAATTTTTTCCTTATAGGCCAGTAAAGGTCCCCTTTTCAATTTTTTATTTAGATGCAAAATTCTTGGATAAACATTTATGACTTACAAGTATACCTATCAGTGAATTAACACAAAGTAATCTTACATGTATAACCGTTCTAATATGGGAAACCTGGACTTTCTGCATGACTTTTCTTTAGGCCTACAACTGCTCTAATTTAAAAACAAACAAACAAACAAAAAGATGCAAAAAAAAAAAAAAAGAAATAGAATATTATTGGCCCACCCACTATAAGCCCCATCCTAATCTTTATAACTTCCTCCTTACCAAAAGTCACCACAATCATGATTTAACAACATAGATTAGTTTTGCTTATTTTTGAAGTTGATATGAAAGGAATTTCCAGTATATATCTTTTTGTGGCTGCTTGGTTTTGCTCAATATTATGTTTGCGAGATTCATCTTTGATGATGCAAGAAGCAGTAGTTTGTTCATCATCAGTGCATCCATCCATCGCATGAATATAATACAACGTTGGTCTATTAATTCAATTCCACACTCTCATAAATACTTTAACTCTATAATAAGTTTTAATATACAGTGAAATAAGTCTTCCCACTTCATTTTTTAAGATTTATTTAGAATTGCTTTCCATATAAAATTTAGAATCAGCTGGTTAATTTCCAAATGGAAAAAAAAAGAAAACCAAATTAAAATCTGATGCAGGGAAGTGGGTATAGTTCAGTTGCTCAGTTGGTTGAGTGCCAGCTTCCCATGTACGAGGTCCTGGGTACAAACCTCCCCCCCCCAAAAATAAGATGGGATTTTAATTGTAATTTTAATAAATTACAGATCAATTTTGGGAAAGCTGCCATATTTGTAATATTAAATACTCTAATCCATGACTGATTTTAATTTACATAAAGCCTCACAGTCCAATCCACACACTCTTCCTTTTTAGTAACTATTTTAAGTATTTCTATGTGTTTAAGGGATTTTGTCCAATTTTTCTTTTTATATATTGCATTATAGATCAATTAATATTTACTTTTAAATATAAAATTATATTCTAATTGATATGATTTTTACCTAAACATGGTTTTTCCTCTTGTCCCCAAACAATTACTTGTACTTACAACCCAGACTCTTATGAATTATTCCATTAAAGTTAATGCTGATAGATATGATACGTAAAATTTTAGGGAGAAAGAACGTAAAAATCACCAAACAACTCCATTAAAATTTATGGTGTGGGGGAGCGGATGTAGCTCAGTGGTTGAGCACTTGCCCTCTGTCCCATGTACGAAGTCCCGGGTTCAACCCGCGTTTCCTCCTAAAAAAAAAAAAAGTATGGTGTGTCTGCTGGTTCCATTAGGATACCGTACTGTATATCACTAGCTTTTTTAGTGCAATGCTACTGTCTTTTTGTCTCAAGCTATATCTATATGACTCCAATGTTGTTTGACTTTATCTCATTAAATTCATCGTCTCTAAAGCCACATACATCCTGACATCATGTCCTAACCCTTTCCTCACTTTTTATTCCTTTTTGTCCCTCCCTCTTGACTTGCTTGGCTCTGATTCAGGCTGAGTCATTCCAACTGATGCTTGAGGGAATCAGAAAGAAAAGTTTTTTAAGCAGCAATTATTCTGATTTTCCTCAAATGATTTTCAGTTAATCTATTTTAGTTATCAGTTAGTTGTATCTGTTTATCTCATCACATGGTTAAAAAGATTTTATATCTATTTAGCAGATAAAAGTCTAGCTGTTATTTTTCAAACTTCAGCTGTTATGAAAGAACAGGTTCAGAGGGGAAGATTTTACTTTTTTCCTCTGGTTAGCGTGTCTGAGCTCAAATGTTATTTGTCACTTCTGAAATGTTTTCTCCAGCCAAGCTGTCATTTCAGTTCTTTGAGAACATCCTGCCTAATTTTCTGATATATCACAGAAATTTTATTTAAAACAAAGTGAACTTTGATCTCTCAAACTCTGTCTTTGTTGAAGATTTCAATAAAGTATTTGATAAAAAGTCTTGACAGTTTGAAAGGGACCATGACTTGTTGTCAGAATCTGCACAATCAGGCTGAAATTTTCCTAAGGAAAAAAAATCATCTATGTGGAACTTTAGTTATTACTCCCTCACAAGAATCTTAAAATCTAAAAAATTCTCCTTAAAGTAATTAAGGTCAGGGAGAGCAATAAGCCATAGGGCAGGGTTTCTCAACCTTGGCACTACTGACATCTTGGGCCGGATAGTTTTTCATTGTGGGGCTGTCCTGTACATTGTGGGGTGTTCAGTAGCACCCCTGGCCTCTATCCATTCTATGCCAGTGCAGTTCCTTTGCCTTTTTTTATTGTTTGTTTTCCTCAACCCACGATCAAAGATAGCAAATCGATTTAAGATTAAAATTTTACCTCATATCATTACTGTCTTTTGTTATAATTTGTTTTTTTGAAGTTGCTGCAGTGAAAAGCACTGTTTACCATGGATTTGGGGAGGGGGTTCCTATTTTGCTTTGTTTCTGCTCTGAAGCACTTAGTTAAAATATATGTAAAACAAGATAATATGAAATACTTACTTGGCTATTACTTAAAAGACATTACTTGGTTTCAGGTCCCTGAAGATCAAAGGTGTGCAACCAATAAAATTAAATAAATCGAAAGTACTAATTTGTCTCTATTTTCCTGTTAGAGATGAAGCTATAAAATTGAGCTGAGGATTAGCAGCTTAGACTATCTGGAAGAAGAGTTTTTTGGAAGAATTAAATATAAATTATTTGTCCCTACTCCAACCCACCCCTGTGGGGGAAAACAAGGATAGGTGTAATACAAGTATATTCTCATGAAGAGGGGAAACAATCCTGACAGCTCAAAGATAGAGTATATATCTGGAAATAATAGCCCACATTCATCAGAACAATATTTCAGAAATGTTGGATATTCACAAAGAATGCAAGAAGACAAAATTTATTTGATAAAGTATAAGAAAGCCTATTTACCAGACTGAAATGAAAAGACAGCAGGATTGATTGAAAGAAGAAGTGGAAAAAATAAGGTAAAACAAGATGAAAATAAAATAAGAAAAGGTTTTAGGATGAATAAAATGGAGTAGCAATTTACAAACCCATTTTGGAAAAAATGTAGGGAACAGAATAGACACTATTGTGCATACACACATACATATTTAGTGATGGCCTTTGCTTTATATCTGCTGTGTTATTTTCACAACATTTTCACAACAACCTGAAGTAGGCAATACAAACAGAGGCAGTACTAATGAGTGCTATAGCCAGGTTTTCATTGCAGTGGTCCATTATAGCTGAGTCGATTGAGAAGTTCTCTTAAAAAGTTGAGGAAAAGACAAAGATATTACTATATATTCAGAGATGGTTGTGTTGATAGGGCTGGATAATATAAATTCAAAATACGGAAACAGGTGAGAATACCTAGGACAAATGACACAGTAATACTAACCCAATTGACCAATGTTATAATTAATGAAAAGTTAATTCTTGAATAGCAACCAAAAAAAAAAAAAAAAAAAAAAAAGGCCTGCTGAATGTGAAGATCAAAATTGTCACAACATATACATTTTCAAATGGATTACAATACAAAGTTGAGTATAAAAACCCATAAACATCTGTTCGGGTTGGGGGGAAGGATACTAATAAAGGAAGAAAACTAGATTACCTGTAGACATTTTCTTTTTCAATATGAAGTGCCAGAAGACAATGGATTCATACTTTTAGATTTCATAGGGGAAAAATGTTGTGACATGTGAATCTTAGAGCTGAGCTAAATTGTTTTCATATATAGAAACAAATAATGGAATCCTTGAAGAGTTAAGAGCTTAGAAAATATACTACCCATGCATCTTTCTTCAAAATATTGCTTAAAGACCTTCTCCAAAAGTAAATTAGTACTAAAATCTAGAAAAGTTAGATCATGATATAAATGGACTTTCCTTAACAGGCTGAATGCCCAGAATGCAATGTCTCTTTGGATGATTTATCACCAGGTGGATGCTGAAGCTCAGAATGAATGTTTCTCACTTCTTGCCCAAGTTCTTTCTCTGCAATAATTACAGGATTGTTCTAGTATTAGATGGTTTTTATTTGTTTGTTTTTTGCTTAATTTCTCATGTGTCTCTCACCTCACAGTTTATTGGAAAAATCTTGTCATTTTGAGGATGGCATACTCCAGTTACTCTTGCTATTCTAACCCAGTAATTGGTAATAACAGTCTAACTGTTTTGAGACTTTGCTGGTTGAAATTGCACCCAAAATGAGTTTTCTCTTTATCCACCAAAGCACACATGAATAGAAAATTAAAATAACCCTGCACTTGTTAGGGAGATGAAATAATTGGGTTCTTTTTTTTTTTTTTTTCATCTTTAAGTATTATATAGGATGAGTTGAGCCATTTTGTTTTTATCTTATTATTGTCTCTACCATTTAAAAATCTACTTTGTAGGATTTATGAATATTTCTGGGTTAACTATATAAAAGCATGCAAAAATAGAGAGTAAAGAAATGCACAAAAAGGTGAGTCATTATATCTGGGCGGGGGAATTTTATGTGATGGCTTTTCATCATCATTCTAGTTTCATATATATATATATGATTTTTTTGAGGTACTGGGGGCCAGATGTTGAACCCAGGAACCTGGGACCTCATATGTCGGAAGCTGGCAGTCAACCACTGAGCCACAACAGCTCCCCTGAGTTGGTTTATTCATTTGTTTTGCTTGTTGTTTGGTTTTGTTTTTTCTAGGAGTCACCGGGGACCAAACCCGGGTCCTCCCATATGGGAAGCAGGTGCTCAACTACTTGAGCCACATCTGCTCCCTCCTATATTTTTAAAACAACTTTTACAACCAAAAATTAAATATTCATTGCATAATTATTCACAAAAAGCATTCATTAAAAATACTGGGAAAAATATATCCATGTTTACTTTGTCAGGATGTTTAAATTAAAGGTATTTTTTTTACTCATCTGATTTTCTGTATTTTCCGATTGTTCTTTCAAGCATCAACTTCCATCTTTCCCATACCAAACCCAGGAAATGACTGCCTCCCTCCATTATAACTGGGAAAAAGAGGTAGAGCCATCTCAAATTATTCCCTCTACACTGTGATAACCAACCCCCCTTATTTGTTGCCTTTTATCCCATGGAAACTTTGGATTCAAGCCCTATTAAAGAGTGTCATTTACTCCCCATAGAAGCCAATGAAAGACTAAAGGTGGGGAACACCATTGGCTCTCTTTACTGGTCTTTCCACATCTCTAAGACACAAAGCAGCCCTACCTCCTTTTTTGATGAGGGTCAGTTATCCTTATCAGCATGATGACTCTTTTCCTTGCCTGCCAGAAGTGACCAGGTGTCAGCCATAGCTGAAAGTTAAATGAGTTTCTTAGGAGAGGAGAGGGGAGAGGAAGAGAGGAGAGGAGAGAAGAGGGATCTTTTTTTCACAACAGTCCCTCCTGCCACTCTCCCTGTGAGCACATGAACAGCTAAGTTGGTGGAGAACAATGAAACTAAAAGTATATGCTCTGATACAAAAATTTCTGCCCAAAATTTAATGTTTCTTAGGGAAATTTACATTTAAATGCCTAACAAATAATACATAAGAATAACTAATACCCAGCCACTCCTTACTTCCAACTCTATTCTGCTTCTCTTTTACAGTTTATTGGAATGGATAGTAAACTTGGGATAATGGAGCACTTTAGACTGACCCACCAGCATATTAACATATTACAGGTTTAGTTTAATTTTGCTTTATTTTGCTCCTTCCCTTTGATTAAGTTTGATTTGGCTATCTAATGCATGCAGACTTGGAAATTATTTTTCAATTCTATTGTTTTATGTTTTAAATAAAAGATCTTCCCTTTTATCTGCATTAAATCTGTATAAATACGTTTCTTCTAATTTCCTTACATTTTGTTGCTTTGTTTCTAACATTTTGAAATGAAGTCTTATTCATTTCTCTTGTAGTTTATTATTATTGGAAGTGCTTAGCATTTTAACTTTCTTCTCTCATAGAAAAACATCCTGTTAAATATTAATATGTGTCCTTTTTCCCACTATTTTAAAGCTATTCTTCAATGGCAGTTCTGATGTTTTCTTTAACTTATTTATTTAGGATCTTGTTTCTTATGTTTGTTTCTTCTTTGCATGCTTATTGTAATCACAAAGTTCTAATTGAATCATCTTTACTTTTTGGAATTCATTGTCCTTGTCTTTGGACATATATGGCCATTTGTTTCTGTACAAGTCTCATTGGTGTTTGAAAAATGGTTTATTCTAATTTTGCAGGGTGTCCACTTTAACTATAAATCCTTTGCATAAAGTCATTGTTAACATTACTTCTATCTTTATATTCTTGTTTTATTGGTTTATTATCTATGAAGGACTGAGAAATTGGTGTAAAAATCACCAAAAATATGATGTTTCTTTTAATTTCTTCTTTTATAAATGTAATGTTAAGCATGCACGGTACCCTTTATCATTATAAAATGAGTTTGTTCTCCCACCTAATAAATTCTACCTGGAATTCATTGTTGATGTTTAATGTTGTGAGTATTTATTTGTTTCGTTGGCATGTTGTGTCTTTATTGTTTCCATTTACAATCAATTGTTTTTCGAGGCAATTTCTGAGTCAATATAGGTTTGCCTTTTTAGTTTTTTGCTTTGTTTTTCCTGACCTTGAGAGTCATCTTAGCTTTTGCAAATAAATTGTATCCCTTTGTGTTTATTGCTACAACTGGCCTTACTTTTGAAAAACCCATTTATTTCATTTTGTGACTTTGTTTCCTTTGTTTTCTATTGTTGTGCCTTATATGACTTTGTGCTTGTAGAAATTGCTTCATTGACATCTAGCAATTACTGCTGTAGAAGAGAGAATTGCCATTAATGCAACTTTTTTTTTTTTTTCTTTTCCTCCCTTGGTAAACATGAGTCTCTCTGTGTGATTAAAGTACAATATTTGCTTTTTAATATTGGAGTTTTGTAACTTTAATATAAGTTTTAGGTGTAGTTTATGGTTATTAAATAATCCTTCTAAGTGTTGAGACTTTCTCTTGTGCATATTTATGTTTTCCTTCATTTTAAGAAAGTTTTCCATTTATATCTGTGTAATTAAAGAAAATTTCCATTTGTCTTATGCACACTAATTTTGCTATTATCCCCTCTCTAGGAGTATTCACCTTTTTGTCCTTTTCTGTTGAATTCCATGTGATTTTCTCTATCAGTGATTTTCTCCTTAACTATCTCTGGCTATGTGATTTCTTAAAAAGATTTGATGCTACTTATTTATGTTTTTAATTTAGTTGTAAGTTTTGCAATGTTATTACCTTTCTTCTCTTTTTTCTTTTAAAGATTTATTTTATTTATTTATTTCTCCCCACCTCCTCGTTGTTTGCATGTGCTGTGTCTGTTTGTTGTGTGCTGGTCTTCTCTTTTTAGGAAGCACTGGGAACCGAACCCAGGACCTCCCATGTGGGAGGGAGGCACCTAATTGCCTGAGCCACCTCCACTCCCTGCTTCGTTGTATCTCTCGTGTTTCCTCGCTGTGTCTCTTGGTTGTGTCATCTCACTGCATCATCTTGTAGTGTCAGCTCGCCACGCCAGCCCGTCGCTCCAGCCTGTCTTCTTTAGGAGGCACCTGGAACCGAACTCGGACCTCCCATGTGGTAGGCGAGAGCTCAGTCACCTGAGCTACATCCGCTTCCCATTACCTTTCTTCTTAAATTCTTTTTTCACTACTTACCAGTTTTGAAAATTAAATTGGCTTTTTCTAATTTAATTATTAACTCATTGTTGTCTGTTTTATGGAATACAGAAGCCAAGAATCAAAACTCTCCCTCTGTTTTTTTCATGGTGTTTTTTTTTTTTTCCCTCACCTTATTGGTTTATGCATCTTTAAAGGGGACAGTTGTTTTAAGATTACTTTCCCCAATTGCATTCCACAAAAATGTAAGTTACATCTGCATGATTCCTCTTTCAGGTGATGCAAATTATTTTTAAGATCAAATTCTTTGAATTTGAGCTCAGAGATTGAAAGCTGATCTTTTACTTTCCATGATTAGCTACTAAGTTGCCCACAGTCAGTGAGAAGAGTGTTGGCTACCAGGCAGTTTCATGCGGCATATTTTGGCCTCTTAAATTTTCTCTCTGAATATTTTGCAACACCAGGCCTTCTGTTGAATCCCTGTCTTATTAAAGGGTGTCCTATGCATTTTAATCGTTTTCTCATTCTTCTAAATTGGTTCTGTTGATTGGCTTCTTTGCTAAGAAGTCAGATTAAAATAATGAAGTTCAGTTTATGGACTTTTTAAAAGGATGACATATTTTCCAACATTATATTATGAACATTTTCAATTATAAAGCAATGTTTAAAGAATTTTAAAGTGAACTTCCACATCTCCATCTGTCCATCTATCCATCTTAGATAGACTATACCTTTTTTTTTCATGCATTTCAAAGTGAATTTCGCTCCCTCTAAATACATCAGCGAGTATATCATTAACTAGAGTGAAATTTGTTTGCCATGTCTTTTTTAAGTAAAATTTGCATACAATGGAATGTAGTGATCTTATTAATCATAAATATACATTTGTTGCATTTTCACAAATGCATACATCTGTGTAACCCAAACTTATATCTAGATATAAAATAGTACATCACCTCAGAATGTCCCCTCATGCCCCTTCCTAGAAAATACTGACTCTTACCCTTCTAGAGGCAAACAATGCTCTGATATTTTTCTCTGTACATTAGATTTGCCTGTTTTAAAATTCCATATAAATGGCATAATACTGTATGTATTATTCCATTTATGAATACAGTATAGAGTACAATACAGTAAAGAGCATGTACTCTTTTGTTTAAGGCTTCTTTCACTTTGCATAATGATCTTGAGATTCTTCCATGTTGTTGGTATATCGATACATGGTTCTATTTTACTGCTGAGTATTATTCAAATATTATTTGAGTATACCATAATTTGTCCATTTTCCCATTTATGGACACCTGGGCTATTTACAATTATGGCTATCATGAATAAAACTGCTGTGAACATTTTTGCAAGTCTCTTTGGGAACATATTTTTTCTTCCCTCTTGGCTAAATACTTGGAAGAAGAATTGCTGTGTCATAGGATAGATATATGCTTAGTTTTACGTGGTTAGGAAAAAAGCCCTACATGGTAAATAGCCTCAAGCCGTCCAGCATTGAAGATGCCCAAGAGGGTCCTTCAGAACAAATTCTGCTATGTTTTCTCAACAAAGAGTTTTGTATTAGCTCTTTCAACTGGGACCAAATTGTACTGTATTTGGTGTACATGTTCCTAACTTGGTGAGAGGGGCCTTTCCGTGTTTTAGTCATTAAGTATGTTTTAGTGCCTTTTTTGGGAATTGTATCATGTCCCCCACAAAAGACATGTTCAAATCTTAATCCAAATTCCTATAGGTATGAGCCCATTTGTAAATTGCACCTGTGAGGATGTTATTATTAGTTAAGGTGTGGCCAAGTTGAGTCAGGATAGGTCTTAATCTTCATGACTGGAGGCCTAATAAAAAGATGAAATTCTGAAGCAGTTAGTCAAAGAAAGCCACAGGTAGAAGCCAGAAATCAGTCACAAGGAAAGAAAGATGGCCGTGTGATATAGGACTGCCATCACTAGAACATGATAGACTTTGGAGAGAGCTTGGCCTTGCCAACATCTTGATTTTGGACTTCTCACCTTCAGAGCCATGAGACAAGAAATGCTTGTTGTTTAAGCCAACCCATTGTGTGGTATTTGTCATAGCAACTCTGACAAGCTAAGACACCCTATTGTTCATCATTGTTGTTAATAATGAGAGGAAATGAGAGCTGTACATGGGCATTTACTTCATTATTTCCCCACCCTTTCATGGGAAAATGTTTTAAAGGAAAAAATAAACAGGTTATACAGTTTTTCAATTATGAAGCAACATTGCAAAAAGGCCCATTAATTCCTAAATCCTTTTTTGTCATCATTTGCTAGTAGTGAAAGTGGAACTATCTGCAATCCATTTTTCATCATTGTATTAATGAGTTTGGGCTGATTTTTGTTTTATTTTCATCTCTAGTTGAAATTTCACCCCAAGCAAGGTTTCTTATTTAAAATTATAATAAGGAGGGTTTTTAAAAATGTAGCTGTTAGATTGGTTTCAAGGCTTTTTCATTTTTTTTTCCCAAACAGGAGCAATCAGTTTCTACATTGTGACATAACATAGGCTCCTACCAATTCTAATATACTGAGAATACAATTGAACTAACCTCCCTGCCTGGAAGAAATAAATAAATACATGTGCATTATAATATTAACTTTTCATTTTTTGAGGCAGAGATTAGAGTTTATGTCTAAAAATTAATGTACTGTTACTAAATATTCTGATATCTCCGCACTTTTCTAATTCAGAAGGCTTACTAGTTTTCAACTGAAAAAGCACTGTCCAAGATCCAACAAATTTTTCCTTCCTTTCTCCCCTCCTTCCCTCTCCTAATCCCCCCACCGCCCACCTCTCTCTATTCTTTCCTTTTTGGGCTCACTTCTAGATGCTAGGCACTTCAGGAACGCTAATAGATAGTCACAGATAATCTCTTGATTAAGAAAAAAATTCCAGTGGTGTATGAGCTGCCTTGAGGCCTCTTGGGGGGTGAAGGTACTCTGCATATCACTTCTACATACAGGCCCAGTTATGCCTACCCTTGTAAGCCTTGTGGTAAAGTAGCTTTTTAACTCATTCAAACTGAAGGATGGGAGCTCTGCATAGGAACACCTTTTAAATGGAATGTTCCTGTCATTATGCAAACAATACAGCCTTTTGAATAGACCCTAAAACAGCCCTCATCTCAAAGACAGCAGTGCTCCTGATGCAGTATGAGAATTTAGATGGTGGGGAACAGATGAAGATTAAGCTGTCCAGCTAGACAATAATCTCTTTGGACCCATTACCATTCATTCACAATCAGATTAGATCTCCCATCCTGAACCCTTCCCCTGTCTACATTTTGAACAGTTTATCAATACTCCTTAGGAAGAAGTGCAATATTTATATAAATTCCATTAGATCTGTAGAGAAAATCAGAATTATAAGTGAATAATATATTAAATGCCTCAAGGGCTATCATAAAACATTTTTCTATGGCTTGACAACAAAACTCTTAGAGCAGTTTCCTGTTTCTGCAACTTGGAGTTCCTTTAGATTCAACAACAATACACAAAACCAACAAATTCACACCGGGGACATCCTTAAGTTCTTAAAAAGGAAGATATCTGAAAATGCCTTCTTCTTATGGTGATAACAATGTTTGATCCTAACCCAAGAGACTACCAGAGTTTTGTCCTTGAACAATGGTATGGGGATAGTCAGCTTTGCCAGATACGGCAGTGATACCTAAAAATGTTGGCAAGTGGCTAGTCAATGTTTGACAACTATTATATTTCTGAAACCACTAGTATTTTGCTGCTTCAATCTTATCAGACTTCACCTATGAAATTGGGCAGATATTTGGTTTCTGACAGTAGCAGTGGCTGGCATGCCTAATGTAAAGCTCCGGCCTCTTGGAAGCAGATCCTTGCCTTTTGGACCTTTGTCCTAGCCTTTGCCTTTTTATGCAAGTAGCAGTGTGCTATTGGCTTCAACACTGTAGGAAGAGTCAGAGGGCTACCGTGGTGGTTTGAAACCGTATGTACCCCAGAAAAACATGTTCTTAGAACTAATCTATTCCTGTGGGTGTGAACCCATAAGTAGGACCCTTTGACGAGGCTACTTCAGTTAAGGTGTGATCCATCTTATTCAGAATGGGTCTTGATTAATCCATTACTGGAGTCCTTTTTAAGAGACTGAAATAGACAAAGAGAAAAAAAAGCAACAGAAGCAAGAAGCTGAAATGAAGGAAACCCTGACGAGAAGGAAGAGACCAGCAGAGGCCGCCAAGTGTCTTACCCTGTGACAGAGGAGCCGAGGATCTCAGGCAGCTGGTCTTTGGGAAGAAAGCTTCACCCTGATGGTGCCTTGTTTGGACCTTTCTCCGGCCTCACAACCATAATCGAATAAATTTCCATTGTTTTATACAGACCCGTTTCATGGTATTTGCTTAAACAGCCTAGGAAACTAAAATAGCTGGTGAGCTGGATTGATGACAAATCTACTAACACATCTGGAGTAACTCCAAAACATAGTTGTAAGGATAATATGGAATTTGCTAAAACCCACAGCAGCCTTTGAGAACTGGAATGAGTATAATAATAAAATATCTTGCTGTTCTCCAAAAATGAGAATTTTCAAGTGAGAACAAAATAAAATACTTGCATATTAAAAATAATCTGGTAACTGCTGAAACAAGAGTTGCTATATTTAAAAATTAATCTTGTTGTGTCCTATTATTCAGTGGTCTTTCATTGCTTTTACACTACCATCATAGAATTGCTGTTTGTTGCACACACACTGAACGGTGTTACACAAGTCGGTAGATCAGAAAGTCTAAATGTGAGTAGTACTCACATTAGGAATATAAAAAAAACGAATTGTTCATTTTCTGCTCAAAATTAATGATGGCTGGAATATGAGCATTTGTTATAGAAAAAATTCCATACCCACACACTTCAGGATATGAGGTACCAGCAAAGAGATAGAAATTCATAGGATACTTTAAAAGACCTCTTGAAAAAACAGACCCAGCTAAAGGCAGAGATACTGGTGTTAAAAAAAGATAATTACTGATAATTTGTGATAGGATCTTTTAAAGAAGACATGGATACAGATGAACTGGCTTCCTGGGGGAAAAACGAACTGGGCTCACTGAACCAGCACCCAAGTGCTTTAGAGAATAATGCATTGCATTGGAACTCTGAAGGTGATATGATACATGAATCCCTTAGGAAGACATAAGTTCAGACATTCAGAATTGAACTAAGTAGCCCACTGATAAAGATGGTAGGGTGAGATGTCCCCTTACAGAAGCTTTGAACAACTAGCAATAACTGACAGAAATATCTTTCTCAAAGCTCCAGAAAACAGTTAAAAGATTTCAGTAACAGGGCAAGTGCCAAATCAAGAAAAAGCCTACTTAACAGTAATAGGATCTCCTTTCTGCCTGCTCCCTCCTCCACCCAGCTCCACTCCTGCCATGCCACTGCCACCTCCCTCCAGTTGCCATCATGATCATCTACCAAGACCTTATCAGTCCTGATGAGATGTTCCCCGATATTTACAAGATCCGGGACATCACAGATGGCCGGTGCCCAGAGGTGGAGGGGAGATGGTCAGCAGGACAGAAGGTAGCAATGATGATTCACTCATTGGTGGAAATGCCTCTGTTGATGGTCCCAAGAGTGAAGGTACCAAAAGCACAGTCAGCACACTGGTGTTGATATTGTCATGAACCATCACTTGCAGGAAACCAGCTTCATAAAAGAAGCTTACAAGGAGTACATCAAAGATTACATGAAATCAATAAAAGGCAAACTTGAAGAACAGAGGCCAGAAGGAGTAAAATCTTTTATGACAGGGGCAGAACAAATCAAGCATATCCTTGCTGATTTCAACAAGTATCTGTTCTTTATTGGTGAAAACATGAATCCAGATGGTAGGGTTGCTCTCCTGGACTACCGTGAGGATGGTGTGACCCTATGTATAATTTTCTGTAAGGATGGCTTAGAAATGGAGAAATGTTAACAAAGTTGGCAATTACTTTGGATCTATCACCTGTCATCATAAGTGACTGCTGCTTTTCATCCACACCACACCAGGACTTAGACAGATGGACTGATGACATCTTGAGCTCTTCATTTATTTTGATCTTGATTTACTTGGAGTGGAGGCATTGTTTTTAAGAAAAACATGTAATATAGGTTGTCTAAAAATAACAAGCATTTAAACTAATTTGAGAGAATGTCTCTTAGTTCAATATATTTAAACTAAATTCATCCTGTAGTGTTCCTGGAGAAGCTAGAGCCTGTTTGTAGATAACTCTTATACAGCATAATTCTGAGTTGAAGGGAGAGACCATGTTCATAGCAGTGCCAATATTTGAAGTGTATCTTTATACATTTCATCACCTACAAAAGGAAGAAGGTAACTCTAGAAGAGTTTACCAAGGGAATAAAAAGAGATGATATAATACAGTGGGAAGCTAAGTATTGGTTGAGCTTATTTATCATAAATCAAGTAGAACCAAGTTCTAGAGAAATCTAGAAGTCTCCTAGAATGAATGTGGCAAACTTCCTGGAGTTAGGATAGTAACTAGAACAGGAGTCAGGCAAACTGGCCTGTCCTACCACCTGTTTTTTATTTTTTATTTTTTAACTCATGAATTAAGATGGTTTTATATTTTTTGATGGTTGAAAAAATCAAATACCTTGGGATGTGAAAACTACACAAAATTTAAATTAAAAAAAGTATTAGGATCTTGTGGTGACTTGGTTGGCCCCCTCCTCCACCCCAATCCCCACAGGCTCTATGAACAGCTGGCCCATGCTCTCAGTGATGCTCCCTGGTCCCAGTTCCAGAAGGAGCAGAGTAACCTTTGTGCACATATAGGGAGTATGTATGTCTGGCCAAATCTGTCTAGTAGTGGCCTGAGTGACTCATCATTCCAGAGCTTGTCCTGTGTATAGAAGGCATCTCACAGAGCACTCCTATAGAATGTTGTGGGAGAGCAGTCAAGTGGCTACCTGGGGCAAGGGATTGTTGGCTGTAGGGTATATAGTGTGGTGTCCAGGACTGTGAGAAAGAAAGACACTTGTATCCATGTAAATGGGGAAATTCCTAGGGCCCCATAGAATGTTTTCTGAGATGCATGCTCAGAAAATATCAAGGAGGCCCGTATGGTTTGGCCTGGAGCTATTTTCTAAATTCATTTTATGAGTAGGCTCAGAAGGAGAATGCTCACACTGATCAATCTTCAAAGACTGGGAAAGGTGTTTTCATTTTTGTTGCTGTTGTTAGCTCCTGGCATTCAAGAAAAGCTCTGTTATAACAATAACTGGATACATGCTTAAGGACCCTCTAAGACTAAATTCCAACAATAACACACTAAAATATCAAAATATCCAAGCATCAACAAAAGAAAGTCATTCAGCTGAGGAAATGAAAAGAAGACAAAATGAAGAGAAATGAAAGAACCTGAGGAACCCGTGGAACACAATCAAACATACCAATATGCACACTGTGGGGATCCCAGAAGAGAAGAAAGAAAGAGGCAGAGAGAATATTCAAAGAAACAATGGGTGAAAAATTCTTAAATTTAATGAAAGGCATGAATATACACATCTAATACTCAATGAACTCCAAACAGGATAAACCCAAATAGACCCACATTGCAGCATATTATAATCAATTTGCCAAATGCCAAAGATAAAAAGAAAATTCTGAAAGCCACAAGAGAGAAGCAACATGTCACATACAAGGGAGCCTCAATAAGAGTAAGTGCCAATTTCTCATCAGAAACCATGGAGGCAAGAAGGCAGTGGATGACGTGCAGAATACAAAAAATTTGCCACCCCAGAATTCTTTATCTAGCAAAACTTTTTCCAAAAAATGAAGGAGAGAGGAAGATATTCCCAGATAATCAAAAGTAGACTGGCCTTATAAGAGAGGCTAAAGAGTGTTCTGCAGGTTGAAAGGAAAGGACACTAGACTATAGATAGAAGCTGCATGAAGAAATAAGGATCTCCGATGGGGAAAGTTATCTTGCCCAATGATTGCAAATCAAGTGATGGAGCTGAGATTTGAATCTGAGGAATTAAAATTCTTTTAAGCCAATATTTGAGTTTAATCCTGTTAGCTTCCAACTGTATTATATAGTCTCTCTATATAGAGTCAGGAACCAACAACATTTGAGTGGAAAAGCAAGCCAAGATGAAGTCTTGGACAGACCTTCTCACGCCTTTCTGGTCATTATTGCTACATGACCAACTCGGATGGTAGAGCCCTTGTGCAAACCATCAATATTGCTACTGTTACCAAGTACAAACCAGAAATCATTACAAACTATCAATCTTACTGCTATAAATAAATAATGCTCAGGAGCCAGCACTGTCCATGCCAAAACTTACCTCAGACTCATGGTTATAAAACAATATTATTAATTAGTACATTTCATTGACCAGGGGTCAGTACCATGAAGATACATCTCTTCAACAAAACCTCTCAGGCCAATTCTAGGCCTGCTTGAACTAACTCTTAAAGTAAATAACCAGGAGCCTTTATTTTTTTCTTTCATCATTTGATTCCACCCAGATTTCCATTAATATCAAGCTTCAGACCTCCATTCTAGCGGTCTTTCAGGCCTCCCTCATATCATTATAATATTATCATATTTTATCATATTATTTTTTCATTTGCTTACTTACGAAAGTAGCTTTTGCTAATCCTTCCCAAATATGCTAAGAGCTCTGTAAAATGCTTATCTATATTATTTTCTATACAGGGAAATGTATCCAATTATTTCCTGTTCTCTCTCAAATGCATGCTCTCTCATTATTAGAAGCTGCATTCTGTAATCCTTCCTCCCAAACCTTGGACTTGATGCTCTAGAGGATAACAGTTAAATTATCATTATGGGACTTCCTTCTTTCTACTAGACTACTCCTTTATTGTACTTTCTACTTACTTGTTTCTTTCTCACTTAGTTAACTCATTTGGTTAGAGTTTATCCTTCTGTATTTCCTAAAAAGAAGAGAATTTGAAAGAAAATATGTATGAGTTATTGTGTGTCTAAAATATCTTTATCCTCTTTTCATCCTTGATGGATGATTTGGCTTAATATAGTTTGAAGTGATTATCTCTCAGCCTTTTTGTTTTATTTTCTAGCTTCCTTTATTGTTATTAAAAAGTTCATTGCTGGGGACGGATGTGGCTCAAATGGTTGGGTATCCATCTCCCATATGGAGGGACCTGGGTTCGATCCCCGAGACCTCCCAGTAAAAATAAAGAAAAATATAGAAGGCGCATGAGCCGCCAAGCCCCACGAGCGGGTGCACTGCCAGGCCCCATGTGCGGGTGCGCCGTCAGGCCCTGCGAGTGGGTGAGCCCCCCAGGCCCTGCGCATGGGTGCGCCATCAGGCCTGGCCGAGCTATGCAGCAAGATGATGAAGTAACAGGAGAGTCACACTAGGGAGAGCCACGACGAGACACACCGGAAAACCAGGAACTAAGGTGGCGCAGGTGGTAGGGCGCCTCTCTCCTACATTGGAGGTTCCCAGGATTGAATCCCGGTGAAGACAGGAGGAGAAGGATGAGAAGAAAGGGCAGGAAACAGACACAGAGAATTGCCCAGCCAATGGACACAAAAACAGCAAAAAAAAAAAAGGGGGGGGGGAGTAAAAATGGATAAAAGTAAATAAATAAACAAATCTTTAAAAAAAAAAAAAAAGTTCATTGCTGTCCTATAGGAAAATATTCTATTTTTCTACTTGAGAGTATTAGAATATTTTCTATAAACCATATTCATGTCCCTTGTCAAGTTTCTTTGGTCATTGGCTTCAAAACAACGTAATTAATAGTAGTGACCACAGATACCCTTTTTTTAATATATAATTCTTGGTGGAAAGCTTTCAGGTTTCCTCATTAAACCTATTAATCATAAAATCACCTTTGTCCACACACATTTGCTTTCTTATTTCACTACTGATGTAGTGGAATTGGTGATCCTTTTATTGTAGTTCATTTCTACATCTATCCTCGGGCTCCTATATGTGCTCATTTCTTTGATTGCTCACTCTCTTATTTACTTCTTTTATCATTTGGGTCTTTAACCTTTTCCTCTCTAACCAGTGAGGATTTAAAACTTTCAAGTTTCTCATATATTAAAAAAAATAAACCCAAGTTCTTTGTTCTCATGACACTCTCCATATTTCTCTTTATTGATAACATTAGATACATTTGCAGTCTCTGCCTCAAAAAATCCATCTAATTTCAACCAGTTATTTTCTAGTTTCCATTCACACTACTCTAATGTCACTTTTCCTATCAAGGTCATCAACAGCCATCTTGTTGATAAAGCCAATGGATTTTTCAGACCTTATTTATTTGATGAAACAGCAGCATTCAAAAATGTTGATCACTTTCTCTTTCTTTAAAAACTGTTTTTAGTGTGTTTCTTTTCAAAATTAGTGAACTTTATTTCAACTTCAAAAAGTAAAAAAGTAACCGACAAAAGGCAGCTTAACAAATTATGGAAGCATTACTTTAAAAAATCCTGTCTAGGCACATTTATCTTGTTTAATCCTAAAAATAAACTCACTTGTTTCTCCAGTGTTCAGAAGGATGAATAAATGAGCACAGATAGATTAAATGACATGACAGCTTGAAACAAGCTTGCACATTACGGATGTACTTTCTTCTGCCTTTGCTATTACCATAAAAACACGTCTGACCTAGTCTACTTGAGGATGAGAACTATTTGGCAGTCACTCCAGCTGAAGCCAGCCTAGATCAGTTGACAGCCAGCTCACCCCAGAACATGTGAGTATGCACAGTCAAGATAGGCAGAGAGACTTAGCTGATTTCCAGCTAAACACAGGAGCACAAGAGCAATAAATGCTTATTGTTGTAGTAGGGTTTTGTAGTTGTTTGTTTTGCAGCAAAATGATAACTGGTACATTACAATTTCTTTCGGTATTCAGAGTTCATTCAAGATAGTTTCTGAAGAAACATCAAAAAGTTACTCTCATGAAAGTGGCAAATTGAAATCAATTTCTTTAGATAATTGAACAAAATGATAAAAGTATCATTATCCTGTTAATAAGCCATAAAACATAGAAGGCCAAGCAGTACTTAATACTATAGTTTTTTCTTTGAAAATCTGTTGAACATCTCTCCTTTACAACTATGGCTCTAAAGCAGGAGTCAGGTGGCAGAGACAATATTACCTCTTGCCAGGCAGCTATTGAAAATACCAAGCAATGGGTTGACTTAAACAACAAGAGTTTATAGGCTCACGGATTTAAAGGCCAGAAGTCCTAAATCAAGGCATCAGCAAGACCGTTCTTTCTCCCAGAGTCAGTAGTGTTCTGGTGGTGACTCACCACAATCCTTAGAGTTCCTTGGCTTGCATCTCTGCCTCCTGTCACCTGGTGACCTCTCTGTCCTTGTGTCTGCTCTTCCGGTTTCCACTGACTTCCGCTCCTTCCTATGTGACCTTTGGCTTTTCACTTCTGGATTCTGGTTTCTTCTCTTCATAAGGCCTCCAGTAATAGGGATTAAGAGAACTCACTCTGATTCATTTGAGCAAATCAAAATAAAAGCTTCACAGATCCTATTCACAGACCATATTCACAAATGAGTCCACATCCTGACTCTTTTTTTTTTAATGTACACCTAGTACGTGCCAGGTACTATGCACTTTATTGCAATTATGTCATTTAATCGTCACAGCAGTCCTATAAAGTAAGTGCTATTGTTTTTTTATTATTATTTTATTTATTTGTCTTAAGGAGGTACTGGAAATTGAACCCAGGACCTCATACATGGGAAGCAGGCACTCAACCATTGAGCTACACCCACTCCCTTAATGTATTCAAAGATACAATTTACAAATACTATTCATGACCCCAGTACATGGATTAAGATTAAGAACATGTCTTTTCTTGGGGCACATAATTCAATCTCCCACACCTGATAAACACATCATGTCCCCCTCTTGGATATACAATATGTATTTGCCTAGCCTCCCTCCCAGTTTAGCAGGGGCCACGTGTTTGAGTTTTCACCAATAAGGATATGAGAGAAGTGATGTGTTATTTATGGTCCAAGGCAGTTTAAGGGCAGGTGTGAGTTTTCCATGCTGCTTATATCTCTCTCATGCAGAGCTGAAGGTGAGAAAGTTTGAGTAATGGGATTGTAGAAGAAAGCAACCCACATCCACAATGCACCTTTGAGGAAAAGTCACCAAGCGAAACCACTGGATCTGAACTGTGACATGAGCAAGAAAAAAATATTTGATCTCTTTGTGTATTGTGGTAGCTCACACTAATTATCCTAAACAATACAAGGCTATAATCTCAAAACCCTTCAAAGACCATGCAGGTGAATCTTCTAGGTATAATATTGTGTTGTCTGTCTATTGCTGCATAACAAATTAACCACAAAATGTAATGGCTTCAAACAATAGCATTAATTCTCTCACCATCTCTGTGGGTCAGGAATTCAGGAGTGGTTTAGGATCTCTCTTGATGTTTCAGTCAACTGTTGCTCAGAGGCACAGTCATCTGAAGCTGGCAGATCCAATTCCAAGGTCACTCACGTCGTTGTTGGCAGACTTCAGTTCCTTGCCCTGTGCATCTCTCCATAGGCTTCTACGCCATATCCTGATTACAAAGCAGCTTGCTTCCCTCAGAGCAACTGATTCAAGAGAGAAAATGCCACAGTCTTTCTTATAATCTAACCTCACGTCTGCTGTATTCTATTGGTCACACAGAGCAGCCCTGATATGATGTGGGCATGAAAACCAAGAGGGATCACTGAAGATCATCTTAGAGTATGGCTAACACAAATACAATAGAGAATGCGGATGCCTGAGGTAAACTGGAGAGTGCATGCCCTCCTAAAGTCATTCTATTTCAAGTCTTTAGAATACTAAATGAGCCACAGGAAGCAAGTGTGGTGGTCCAATTACAACTGGAAGAAAGTACTCTTTGGAAAATGCTGAATATATTATGGAAAAAGGTGGACAACAGGAAGTTTCAGTGAAAGAGAAAATGATATGTTATTGGAATATGTGTTATTTTCAGGTTATATCAGGAGAGGAAAGAGGAGAATGTCTTTTCTGTATATCTGTGATTTGAAATGGTAAGGTCTTCTTTTATTTCAGTTAGTGGGAGAAGCAGGTGTTATAATTGTTTCAAACTGGAGTACTTAGTAGCTACCATTATACATACATTAAGATAATTTTAAAACATGACAAATAAATTACCATCATAATAAACTTCAAGTCACTTTGCCCACTGTAAAGAGGACCCCAAAGAATTTCATCTGGCTAAAATTTTAATTCTCACTTCTTGTTCTTCATACTTACAAAAAAAAAAAAACCCATAAAATTATGATTATAACTTGATTCTCATGAATATAGGTCTCTATTTTTTTTACATATATTCTACTTTTGCAAAGAAAACATTGGAGTTGGAAGAAATATAACTATAAAAATACTTCCCACGGAGGTGGCTCACCAATTGAGAAAGGAAGGATTGGTTGAATATTAAGGCATAGAAAAGGAAAACCTGTATATATTACAAATTCTGGGACCTGAAGAAAATAGAGGTGCATTTCTAACATAGATTAAATTAATGGTATCAAGTAATGATATATGTAATTGATAGAGGCAAAAGGAAGAATTCAGAATCTGAGAGAGAAAAGCAAGAAATTTGGATAATTTTGTTCTATTTGAAATGTCACAATTTTTTTCAATTTATAGATAGAGTCCACATTTTTTATTACTGAAGTTTGTGTTTGTGTGTGATCTTTAATCGCACACACATTTAACACACAAACAATTGTTAAAAGATTCTGTGAGGCGCTGAATCTCAACAGAGTTGCAACACCTATTCTCCAGTTCATTGGACTCACTCAGGACAACTAACAAGGAGATGATGATGGACAACGACCATCCCAAGGAAAGAGAGTGTCTGCAACTGCAAGCAAGATAGTCCCATCCATCTGCCCCATGGGATCTAAGCCCCCTCTCAGTTAGAGGCGGTGTGTGCATCTCCATCCCAGAATCCTCAGGATTGGGGAATGAACGATGGACTAGAGTAGATTTAATGTTATTCTACTACAGATTTGTTGTGATTCTAGCAATGGAAGAACTTTTATCATTGATGTGGAGGCAGTGGCCACCGGAGGTTCTGAGGGGAGGGAGAGGAAAAATAGGTGTAATATGGGGACATTCTTCGGACTTGGAAATTGTCCTGAATGGCATTGCATTGACAGTACAGGCTATTATATATCTTGTCATAACTTACAAAATTGTGCAGGAGAGAGTGTAAACTACAATGTAAACTAATCCACGTTTAGTTGCAATGCTTCAATATGTGTTCATCAATTGTAACAAATGTACCACACTAATGAAGGATGTTGTTAATGTGGGAAAATGTGGGAAGGGTAGGAAGTGGGGCATATGGAATCCTTTATATTTTTTATGTAGCATTTATATAATCTAAGTATCTTTTTTAAAAAATTAAAAAGTACATTTAAAAAAACCTCTATTATTGATTCTAATAGATTCTAATAGAGGTTTTTTTTAAATGTACTTTTTAATTTTTTAAAAAAGATACTTAGATTACATAAATGCTACATAAAAAATATAAAAGATATCATTTTGCAAATGTTTGTATGTATTGTGAGAATTTTGATTTTTACCCATAATAAAAAATAAAAAAAAAAACACCTCTAAAATTGTGGAGTACAAAGTGTAAACCACAATGTAAACTATAGACCATGGTTAGTAGCAATGCTTCAGTATGTGTTCATCAATTGTAACAAATGTATCACACTAAGGAAGGATGTAGTTAATGGGGAAAGTGTGTGTGGAGGGAAAGGGGTGGAGTATATGGGAATCGCCTATATTTTCTATGTAACATTTATGTAATCTAAAGCGTCTTTGAAAAGAAAGAAATTTTTTCAAAAAAAAAAAAGATTGTGTGCTTTGCAGAGCAATTCCTCAACCTCTCTGTTGGAAAAATTCACATGGCAGATGAAAAAAACTGGATTATAGCCCATATTGATGTTCATCCAAAGGGCTTCCATTAAGATAGACATGACTGCTGAAGAGGTCCAAATTAATTAAAAATACTGAAACATGGGAGGTCCCGGGTTCGGTTCCCGGGGCCTCCTGGTGAAGGCAGGCCCGCCCATACGGCGTGGTTAGCTGACCCAGCGAGCACAAGCAGCAAGGGGGAGATAAATGAATAAATAAATAAAATCTTTAAAAAAAAAAAAAAAAAAGAAAGGTAGAATCATGGTTTTTAGTTGGCATTATGAATATCTGCTTTAAATTTCAGTAATGGCACTTTTGTCTATCAGTAATGGCAGAAAAGGATTCAATATAAAAGAAATTTCAAGAGATCTAAAATATACCTGTTTTTGTGCAAATTGGAATATTATTTTAGAAATTAATATGTAATATTAATTTCATGACCTTTAAACACATTGTTTAATCTTTATTTAATCCATTTTCAATTTTTCATAGCAACTGGGGGTGATCTTTAGGGACAATAGTAATGGGTCAGAATACTGATTTTGGATTTTAGACCTAGATCTGCTGCTCCTTCCATTGTATGTGTAATCTTTGGCCACCTAAGGCTCAAATAATCCATTGTGAAATGGGGATAATGCGCCTGCATCAAAGAGCATTTGAAAGGATTAAATGAACAATAAACTTTGAAAAATCTGAAACCTGAAGAGCACTACATAAATATTGATTGTTATCATTCATCTCCATCCTTTACTGGAATATAGTTTCTCTCCTTCTATGCTTTACTCTCCTTCCTTTTTACCAGGCTGTCCACTGTCACTGCTCCTGCTGTCATAGCACTCGTCTCTAAACAGTGCCTTCCACTTGGAGCCTACTTTTAGATTGCTGTTTCTGATATGCTGTGAACTGAAAATCAAAATAAAATAGAAAAACAAACTACCTAAGAAGCTTGTTGAATTTTTTTGCATTAAATAAAACTGTTTATTAAGGTCTCTGGTGTAAAATGAGCAGCAGTATGTAGCACAGTTAGGTGGTAGCTTTGTTTCAAATGTTCTGGATCATTTGCTATTTATTTATTTCCTGGTTCCTGGATGACTTCCAGAAAGATGAGATTTTAGAAATCTGAAACTAGAATAAATGAATGTTGTGGTATTGTGGCTATGGTGAATATACGTGGATATATTAAAGAACACAGCTCTTTCCTAGATAATATGGCCACAGGTAGTTTGCTTACCATTTCTCAAATCTAATTCCTTATCTCAAGTCATTCTTTTGCCTAGTATGTGATCAAGAAAAAGAAAACACAATTTCATTTCTAAAATAATTCCCATGCAGTGCTGCATTTAAGGAACAGAAGCATTATATTAATGTATAATTAATAATAGACTGAAATATACAATATGTTTAATAAATACTAAGTCTGGTAAATGATATAATATAGGTATGAATAAATAAGCCCTTCCATCGCCTCCTTTAGCTTCTATGCATACCAATATCAGAGAATGTACTACACTGTCCCATAACTGGTAATTTACTTGAATGTCTCCCACATGAGTCTATAAATGCCTTCAGAGTACATATCATATCTTTGTTCTCCTTGTATCCCAAGTAACTAGCACAAGAGTGGTGTATATATATATATATATATATATTTTTTTTTTTTTAAGTGTTACATAGTAGTTCTCGATGAATGTTTTTTAGTTGGATGAATCAAATCTGGGAATGAAGAGGAGGGATGATGAAAAAAGCCAAATGTAGCCAGGGAAAAATTCACATACAATATGAACATTTAAACTGACCATTTCTCTCTTTCTCTCTCTCTCTCTCTCTCTCTCTCATTCTTTCATTTCATTTTTATTTTTGTTATTTTGTTATTTTATTCTTTGCAACTTATTTAGATCTAATTTAAGTACCATTGAATCCACCCATGGTCAGTGTACAGTTTAATGATTTTTAATAAACTTTGGTGGTTGTGAAGCTATCACCACAATCCAGTTTTAGAAACCTTCCATCACACCCAGTTCCCATGTTCTCATTTGCAGTCGATCCCCACTCCCACTCCCAGCCCTAGAAAGCACTAATCTGCTCTCTGTCTTTGTAGATTTGCCTATTCTGGATATTTCATACAAATTAAAGCATAAAATATGTGACCTTTTGTGACTGGGCTTTTCCACTTAGGATAATGTTTGTATAGTTCATTCACGCTGTATGTAGCCTGTATCAGTGCATCTTTCCATTATATTGCCAAATTGTGTTCCATTGTATGGATATACCACGTTTTGTTTGTCCATTCATCTTGGCATTGCACATCTACCTTTTTTGGAAGCTTAACGTTCTTCTTATCTCTTCCAGTTTTAAGATTAATTCCTTGGCCTGACTGCCCTTCAGGTGCAACGCCTAAACTACCTAGGACGCTTTCTGGTTTTCACACTTAGCTTATAAATGCCAATTAATCACCCTGGGCATGTATTTATTTATTTATTTATTTATTTATTTTATTTATTTATTTTTACCTTTTACCTAAGTGTCAGTTATGCTTAACATTATCTACCTATTTCTACTGTCTTCATGGTTACTATTACCCTCATACTTCTTGAATGCTTGATGCCTTATCATACCTACTGGCTCATTCCCTTTCACTAGACTACCACCCCAGTTCACCACAGTAAAAGTTTGAACAATTTCACTGCTACCTTGTGCCAGCATGTATCTGTATTCTGTCTACAACTAGTGACAAGATCCTCCTTGCCACGTAAACAGTGGTTGTTCTAAGTTGAATATCCCCTTTTAGTATCTGCTCTCTCTAACTACTCCTGGTACCAACTATCAACGACAAGGTTCCCCAAGAAGGAGACTCTGTGGTAAAGATCAGTATGCAGTCATTTTATTCGGGAGTGATCTTGGCATCAACACCTGTAAATGGAAGGGAAGAAATCAGGATTTGGCAGAAGGGGAGGTTGGGTTCTGATGCAGTGTCAATGAAAGCCTCATACTGCTACATGGGGAATTCTGAAGCTGCGATGGCCCTACAGAGCTGTGTGGAGCTGGGCCAAGAGAGTCAGGCCTTTATACCTGTATTTTGATCAGTGAGAGTGACTTTGAGCAATATGATTCCTTCAACCAAGGCAATTCTTGAAGAGAACTGGTAGCTGAGGGCTATCTCTCAGCCCAGGCTCTCCTGGAGGGGGATCCAGGTGGTGCATCACAGCATCCACTCTAAAGAGCTAAAAGGGCTTTCCAACTGATGGCATGAGTAGTGTGAGGCAAATTGAGGCATCAAGGATTACTCCAAGGTTTTTTGTCTGAGCAACTGGAAGCATGGAGTTGCCGTTAACTGAGATGGCAAAGGCTATAGGCAAAGCTTTTTTGAGAGGGATTTCAGGAATTTAGCATGGATCATGTTGTGTGTGAGATGTCGATTAAATATCCAAGTGGATATGTCAAGTTGACAGTTGGATATATGAGACTGTCAAAGACTCAAGGCGATTTTTTAAAATAACTGCCAGTATTTTTTACTGCACTTTCCAAATTCTCATGTTGTTATTTTGTTTTTGTTTTCTGGTGACCTTTGAAAATATTTTCAATCAACTATTTGAGCATGAATACTTAGTTGTTCTATTTACTGCAATCTTGGAAATCTAAGAATAGATTTATGCTTCCACACTTGAATGGCAACTTGAGAATATGTCCAATCCTGTGGAATGCTGAACTGTTCTTACAGATTACTATCTTCGTCATGCATACATATTTATAACTATTTCTAGGCTGCTCTCTTCAGATGTAGTATTTTCTCATAGATTCCATGCTTTAGTTATTGTTTGTTGCCTTATCTTTGAACATAATCAACATCAAAAATCTATCTACAACCAGTGTTTAAAGACACTCAAGAGGCGTTGATTGGATTTGGCATTTTCCCAATCACCCAGGCCTGTAGTGTATTTATTTTCTTCAGATAGGGTATATGCCGATATTTTAAAAACCTAATAGTATTCTTTGTTAAAATTGTTATCCCAATTATGCAGGTTTACTTTGGGTGGTTAATGCTACATCAGCTGTTAACATATTTTTTTCTTAATCATCTCTGTTATTAGGGAAGGTCATATAAAACACTTTTGATTTTAGGCTATGCTCATTTCTTAGTGTTGGTTTCAGAGACTTCTTTTGGTGAGTTATTAGGAATAGCCATGCTCTCATTCACTCAAATACTCTTAATATTAACCTAGATTTTTTTTATTTGTGCATTCCAGATGAATAGAAATTTATCACTTGGATAGAGGCAAGGAATCCAAGTAACAAAGGATAAGTACAAAATAATAATATCACAGAAGGTTATGTACAAGGAAATGGGTCATCAGAATAAGTACATGGGAGGAAACAGTGACCTATTTTTATACCTAATTTTATATTTGTAAAATATATTACTGAAAATATATTGGGTTTTAGGCTCACACAGATTCTTTACTCTTGCCTTATAACACTGGCAAAAGAGTAAGGATTATGCTGAGCAGGTTTTCAGGTGTATTTCTACTGTTGACTTTAGCTACAATAACAAAACCGGTAGACAGAATCTAGGATTTTGAAAGTTTACTGGCAATAATTATAGTGAACTTGTTCCTACAGTTTAAATCCTGTGATCCTTTCTTAGAAATGTGCATTCAGTGAAACTTCAGTAATAAGACCATGCGTTGAATTTGGAAGAGAAAAGTGTTGCTTCAGGGAAGCGGCTGTGGCTCAATCAGTAGGGCTCCCGTTTACCATATGGGAGGCCCCAGGTTCGGTTCCCGGGGCCTCCTGGTGAAGGCAAGCCTGCCCACACGGCGTGGTTGGCTGACCCAGCGAGCACAAGCAGCAAGGGGGGGATAAATGAATAAATAAAATAAAATCTTTAAAAAAAATAAATAAATAAAAGTGTTGCTTTTACAAAGTCAGTGATAGTGGGCCGAACTGGAGTAGAAAGCTGGTGACTTGAGCACCAGGCCAGAGCTCTTCCCAGTACACCTCATGGCTGCAAAATTCAAGGCTTCAATTTGACATTTATTTTCTAATGCGGATATTGATTTCCTAGGGGAAAAAAAATGAAATGTGCTGTTGTGGTCCTGGGTGCTTTAATGACCAAACAAACTCTAATTGATTAAGAGGGCTTGATCCTTTAGTTTGACTATTACTGCAAATTTATTTCAATAAAGCTTCTTCACTGATGGCTGATTGCAACTACATATATTAATAAACAGTACTACTAATGTACAGTTATTCTTCACTGATGGCTGATTGCAACTACATATATTAATAAACAGTACTACTAATGTACAGTTATTACAGATCTGTCTGGTTTATAGGCCTGCCATAGCCCAAATAAAACCCTCAGTTTATTTTATAGTACTTCATGAGGAGCTTTATAATTAAGCTCTTGTTTAAATGGGAAGAGACATGGCAACAGAATGCAGGTCCTCAAAATCTTCAATTTTTGCTGACTGCATTGAAAACTAGAGAAGCCAAAGGAAGTTATCAGATATATTTATGACTAATCATACATGACACTTTTTGTTAAATATTTTTCTAAAAGTATAATATCTGGGTCAAGTTTAAAATGTTTTTCATCCCACTCAGGAAATGAAAGACTCAAAAGCCATTACATTTCTCTTTAAGGTTTCTTATCCTCACATTTACTTAATAGTGGCTTAGTTAATCTTCCCTATGCATGGACTATTATCAGCAACTTGGGTATAACTTAATTGACTTTGACATGCTCAATTCACCATTCTTGGCTGCAAAAAAAAATCAATCTACCATAAACACATTTTTTTTGGATGGTGGTGATAAATATTAGGGACTAAAATGAGGCAAAGATTTTCCTGGTTTTCACTGGCAGTGTGCATTGGAATTGTAGAGATGTTTCGTGGAAAAATGATTTGCTTCTCTTTGCATCCTTGATTGTTGCCTCTTATTTTATCTCCCCAAAAGTTGGATTAAATGCAGAAGTAGGGACATGATATGGAAGCAGCAAAATGAAGTATACATTGGTTTGGGATATTTCAAACAAGAGCATGCATATGACAATCATGGCATATTGCACTGCTGTCATAAATTATAAATTAGTAAAACAAAACAGAGCACACAAAATAAACCATCTTAACTCAACCAAATCTGCATTGCAAGGGCTCCTACTGAATTGCATGCATCAAGTTTATCCATTTCATTGAACAATGCCATTAACCAAGAGACTCTAATCGACATCTATAGAACCCTCCACCCACCAAAAGCAAAATACACATTCTTTTTAAGTCCACAGGGAACTTATAGCAAGGTAGACCATGTCCTACGCCATAAAAACAAATCTCATAAAAGTTAAAGGAATTGAAAACATAATAGAGTATGTTCGTTGACCATCATGGAATCTAACAAGAAATCCATAAGAGAATGACAACAGGAAAATCTCTAAATGCTTACAAATTAAATAACACATTTCTAAATATCCATGGGTCAAATAGGAAGTCTAGATAAATAAAAAGATACACTGAACTGAATGAAAATAAACATGCAACATATCAAAATTTATGGGACACAGCTAAAGTAGTGCTGGAATGAAATTTATAGCACTAAATAATGCTTGCATTACAAAAGAGAAAAAGTCTTGAATCAATAATCCAAGCAACCTCCTGAAGAAACTAGAAAGCAAAATACACCCAAAACAAGCAAAAGGGAGGAAATAACATAGACAAGAGCAGATGCTAATGTTACCAACACTCTGAATCATTTACAAAAGTCTATCTATATGAAAACCCTAAGCTTAGTGGACTCTTTTTCCTCCTGGCTCACAAACCTACCCTCACATGGGAATTACACTTTATTATTTGAAATAGTCGTTTGCTTGTCTTGCTGTTGTTCATATAGCAGCTGTGGCCTAATGGCACGACACTGCCGTTTGTAAACCCCCGTTCCATGCTCAGGGCTTCGTGCGGAAGAGGTGGCGGAAAGATTGTAAGAGTTGTGGGATGGGGTGGATTGTAGCACGTGCGGCTTTGCATTTTCCCACAACCCTTCCAGTTCTTTCCCCTTCTAGTCACAGCAGCATTTCATTTCTTAATAGTTACACAGCCAGCCTTGAGAAATTACTGTTTGTGAGCTTGTGACTGATAAGCAAAACTTTTGTATACTTAGACTTCTCTCCTGGAAATTCTAGTAATCTGATCTGTGCACTGCTTGACCGCCTTTGTATCATTAGATCCCTGTGTAATTACTGTAAAGATGTAACTTCAGCCCTCCTGGCAAACATTGTAAATGCTCGTTTTATGGAGTTACTGTGAAAGTGTAGCTTCTGCCCTGCTGGGAAACACCATGAATGGTGAATGTCTGTTCTTCGATTATCTGCCCTGAGCACTGCACTTTTTAATCATGCTCCCCTCACGTGTCCTCCCCGTCTGCATGTAGACATGTAACATAAAAGAGCCCTCTTGCTTTGAGGCAAGTGCGGCTTAAACTTTGGAAGCGCCACGCTCTCCACCTGTCATCATGGATGAGGATTTATGCCACAACCAGGCTGGGATCTACCACTGTGTGAAGAGCTTCCCCATGGAAGTCCCCTATTAAATGCTTTTTTGCTTGCCAAAAAAAAAAAAAAAAAAAAGAAAGAAAAAGATAAGAGCAGAAATTTCAATTTCAATGACATTGAAAACAGAGTAACAATACAGAAAAGCAATGAAACTACTAGCTGGTTCTTTGAAAAGATCAGCGAAATTTATAAACCTCTAGCAAGACCGACAACCATAAAATGGAGAGGACACAATTTACCAATATCAGGAATGAAGAAGTAGATATCGTTACAGATCTTAAAGTCATTAAATGTTTAAGGGGATACTACAAACAACTAACAAAATATGTGTAGGATCTGTATGTGAGAACTACAAAACCCTGATGAAAGAAGTCAAAGAAAATCTAAGTAACTGGAGAGACTCACCATGTTTATGGATTGGAATAATCATCAAAGATGCCAATTCTTCCCAAATTCATCTATAGAGCCAACACACGTGCATCTATACTTATTTCAAAATAATAATGGAAAAAACACCTCCCCACACACATCAGTGTCCTTCATATTGCCGTATCTAATGGATCTTTTTTCAGTTTTTTCCTTAACTAATTTCTACATGATGATTATTAATTATCTGCTGCAGCCTTGGTAGACAACTGCAGTTTCTCAAATGCACTATTTTGTTTTCTCAGATTTTCTCCTTTGATTTCAACCATCAAAATTTATCTCATGTTCACATTCCTCTAGAAAACCTCCCTGAACCACATTTTCATTTAAACATTCCACATAGATGTTCCCTAGCACATTTGACTTATCTGCTCTTAAACTATTGCGCTGTATTGACTTACTGGACTCCAGCAGTACAACAGTCTTTGTCTATTTTTTTTTGCTGATTCCCTTTTCCGGTTTCATTCATTCATGATCAAACAAAGGTTTTTTCCTTGCAGACATTGTATACAGAGGGTGTACAAAGATTTGTAACACCCTTCTTAAATGCTTCACTATTCTGTAGTTCACACACTTGTTTGAGGGTAATAGGAAATTCATTTCTACATTTGGTCTTATTTGCTTATAAATATAGCAAGTTCCCCCAATTAATTATTTTTGTTTTTTCATGTAATTAAGGTCAAAGGGTTTCGAATGTGAATGTAATGTGTGTATAATCCAATCCTTTGTTCAACAAATATTATTGAGCAATGTACCATGCTTTTTAATATGCAGTGAAAAACTTTTATCTGTTTCCTGTTTTCATGGAGTTTACTATATGCTAAGGACCCGGTTTTCAGTTTTTTTTTTTCTGTCTTTGGCAGATGCAAACAATAAACATTATATAAGGTAAGAGGTGCTTAAACATATTTACACATTGGGGCAAACATAGTTTTAATAGTACAGCTGACCACAAAAGCCATATTGTGCTTCAAATGAGTTCATTTGAGCAAGATATTTGAATGGAAAAAATATGCTAATTTGCTTTATGCTCTTTTTCCTTCTTGTGAATTTTTAAAAATATAGACCCACCTTTATCATGGAATATTATGTTGAGCCTCTTATACTTTGCAGCTCTAAAATGTGTTAATTTCTAAAGTGTTGATATTTTAAGATTCTCGTTCATATTTTAATCAAGTGATAGCAGAAAAGATTGACAAAACCCTAAAACGGTTTTATCTGTAGCTAAAATTATTCTCTAATCGGAAGACTCATCAAAATAGCATGCTGATCTCTCAGTATTATTTATCATTTCAACGAGGCAAGGCCATTTGCATTGAACATGGAGAGCAGAATCAGCTTCAAATCAGCTTCTTAAATTTACTGACTAGAAATACACGTGAGTCAAAATACCATAATATATTCAAGTAGTATTTTGTTTTTGAGGATATCAGGAATGCATTTCCTTTTTTTTCCCTCCTGTCCTATCTGCAGTATACATTTTTGCTGCAATTATATTGGTTTTGTTTTACATTTTCTCTATTTTGTGTACTTAGAACTTTATGTTCTGGGCTGTATTCGGAGTCACCACTCATATTTCATAGCTAGTGGAAGGTAGCTTTCAATTCTCGCTTTAGGTATCATCCAGTTCCACATCTTGCTAGCTTTATTCATGAATGCCAAATATCTATTTTGAGCCTTTGGGTCTGAGGACAGATGCCCAGTTATTATTTTTAGCCATAGTTAGATTAAAATTGCTCGTCAATAGTGTAGAGGCAAACCTTAACCATAATATTGATGATATTAAGGAACAGAAATGAAATGTAATACAATGCATGTTTGTGAAAAAAATAAACCAGGTTGCTATTTGTTTATTACATTGTATACTCTTTCTCATATTGGGATTCCTAATGCAGTAATAAGAATAAAGAATGGTAAAATAAACAAATCTGTAACGTGAGTGAAGTCCAGAGCTTCTTTGCTATAAATTATTCCTGCAAATGCAGTAACAAATCACTAAATCTTTATGTACTAAATTTAGGAGACTCATTTATATCCATCGTTTTATTTCACAATTGAATTTAGAGATTTTTTCTTAAAAAAAAGTTGTAAGTCTTTTTCATGGATTTGCTAAAAAATATAAGCTGCACATTTGTCTAATTTTCCAAAACATCTGAGGAAGGCATTGGCCTATATTCATTTAGGAGATGTTGCTGCACATTTGATAACCTCTGAAATTTCATATTGTGAAGGTGAAAATAAGTAGCTCTTATTATGGATAGCTCATTATCCATCATTATCACTACACAAACTTAATTCCCAATCTCTCACAAGAGTTACCAATGCAGATTTTATTGTGATATTCTATACTTGAATAATTTGAGATTTTTGCTTCTGTTGTGGGAACATGATTAGATATAAACAGTAGATCTGAGGATAATGCACTATTTTTATTTTGTTCCCAACATCGTGATTTAAATATTATAAAGGGAATGTACAATTAATATTTTTCTAGTATTTGCCATAGTAAACTTTTTTCTAGTTTCTTCTTTAAAAACATTATATAGAGAATTGGGGGAAGATGGTGGAGCAGGAAGCTCCAGGAATCAGTGCCTCCACTAGAACAATTATTAAATAATCAAGAACTATCTGAATCAACTATTTTGAAACTCTGGGTCCAGGAGAACACTGTACAGCATCCAGGGAAGAGTGGGAGGTGGAGGCTAGTAGATTATGGTAGATACCAGTAATTGCTCTCTGCGCATACCCATTACGGCCACCCGTCCCTCGCTCTCGTGACAGGCAGCAATGGGGTCCAGCTTGGTGTAGCTTGCTGGTGCCAGAGAGGGACATAAAAATCCACTTCCCCAAGATCCGGGGGATGGGGTGTGCGAACCAATTTCTGATTAATGTTTTTGATTAGCTAGTTCAGATCACTGGAGGCCCAGCTTTGAGAGTGGCCATTGTGCCAACTCACCTCGGACAAGGGTGGCGGAGGAGACTTAAAGATGATACACTTCCTCAGAGCTGCAGGGGACTGTTGAAGGGCTGCATTTGCTGATCTGAGGCCAAGTCAAGAAAGTGCAGCTTTGGGGCGCCATGGAAGAAGCTCCTGATGCCCTTCCTGGCCCCTCCCTCATACCCTGTCCAAGACAGTGTGGAACTGGCCAGTGCTCCCTATGTGAGTCCTGGCCTTGTTCCAGCCGACTTGGGAAACTCCCATCCAGTGTGCCCCCCTCCCAGAATTTGCCCTCCAGGCAAAAGCAGCTTGAGACAAGAAAAACAGTGTAGGAAATAAATGAGGCAGATGGCCTGAGGCAAAGGCTTACCTGCTTTTGTCCTGAAGTCGAATATCCAGGAGAGGGCGAAGATCTGTCTCCTGGGAACTAGAAGTGGCATTCAAATTCCTGAAAACAGGGGAACTCCTAAAGCCACTAGCGCGTACAAGCCCAGAACAAGACAAAGGCTGAGAAGAACCAAAAGGACCCTGCATTTTGCATTTGCCTTGGACTGACCTTCCTGATAGGAGGGCTGAACTCTGATGGAGAGCACAAATCAATGTGAAGTCAATTTGCAAAGATGGTGAAGGGTGTTTTGCTCAAGTTTGATACCTCCTGACATTCAAGAAAATCTCTGTCCTATCACCAGCTAGCTGCAAATTCAAGAAACAAACCTCTCAGGGACTAAATCTCAGACTTAACATTTCAAAATGTTAAAATAGACATTGTGCAACAAAAAAATACAACACAAACAAAGATACAGGAAATGGTGGCCCTTCAAAGGAAGAGGATAAAAATCCAAGAAACACCAAGGAAGAAGACCATACTGTGGAATACCAGGAAAATATTTTTTAAAATTGTCTTCAATATGCTCAAGAAGGTAAAGGAAAATACAGAGAAAGAACTAAAGGAAATCAGGAAAACAATGAATGAGAATCTCAATAAAGAATTATAATTTTTAAAGGAACCAAACAGCTACTGGTATTGAAGACCAAAATAACTGAAATGAAAATTCCCAGGAAGGTTTCCAAAGCAGATTGGAGGTGGCAGAAGAAAGAATCAGCGAATTCTAAGACAAGACAATTAAATGAGTCAGGAGGAGCAGAAAGAAAAAAGAATTTAAAAAAGCAAAAATAGCCTAACAGACCTCTGGAACACCATCAGGCATACCAATATATGTATTATGGGAGTCCCAGAAGGCGAAGAGAGAAAGGGGCAGAAGGAATATTAAATAAAATAATGTCAGAAAACTCCTCCCAACTTAGCAAATGATGTAAATATACACATGCAAGAATCACAGAGAGCAGCAAACAGGATAAACTTGAAGAAAAGAATATGCTTCCAACACATACTGATCAAACTGCCAAGGACGAAGGACAAGGAGATTGCTCTGAAAGCTGCAAGAGAAAAGCAAATGTGTTATGTACAAGACAGTTCTAATTAGATTAGGTGCTTATTTCTCATCAGAAACCATGGAAGCAAGAAGGCAGTGGGCTGAAATACTTAAAGGGCTGAAAGAAAACAATTGCCAAATAAGTATTTTATATCTGGTGAGACTTTTAAAACTGAGGGAGAGATTAAGACATTCCCAGATAAACAAAAGTTGAGGGAGTTCTTGACCACTAGACCTGCCCTACAAGCAATGCTAAAGGGAGTTCTTCAGACTGAAAGGAAAGGACACCAGACAGTGGCTCAAAGCAGCATAAAGAAATAAAGACCTCCAGTAAAGGTAACCATTTGGGTAATTATAAATGCCAGTACTATTGTATTGTGGGTTGTTTTTTTTTGTTTTTTGTTTTGGATATATAACTTCACTTCTTCTTACAATGCTAAAATTCAAATGCATAAAATGTAATGATAAATCTGTGGTTTGGGACATACAATGTACAAAGATATAATTTTTAATGAGTACCGAAAATGTGGGGGGACAGAGGGATATAGGAACAGTGTATGTGTATGCTATTGAAGTCAAGTTGGTATCAAATCAAACATGATTATTTTATATCTAGGTTGTTAAATTTTAACCACATGGTAATCACAAGGAAAATATATAACTATATCTAGATAGAAATGAGAAGGGACTTAATATGGTACAATACAAAAAATAAAATAAATACGAAAGTAGACATGAACAGAAGTGAGGGACAAAAAAGGTATAAATAACAAAGGTATAAATGTATATAAAAAATATAAATGACAAAGTCTAAATAGATAGCAAGATGACAGAAGAAAGTCCCATATTATTAGTAGTGACTTTAAATGCAAATGCATTAAACTCTTCAGTCAAAAGGTAAAGATTGGCAGAATGGAGAAAAAAGCATAGCCCAACTAAATGCTGTTTAAAAGTGACTCACCTTAAATTCAAAGACATAAGTAGGCTGAAAATGAAAGGATGGAAAAAATATATACCGTGCAAGTAGTAACCAAAGAGAGCTGGGGTAGCTATATTAATATCAGATAAAATAGACTTTAAATCAAAAACTGTTAGGAAGAACAGAGACAGTCAGTATATACTCATAAATGGGTCAATTTAACAAGAAGGAGTAGCAATTATAAATATATATGCACCTAACAGCAGAGCCCAAAAATATATGAAGAAATACAGACAAATCTGAAGGGAGAAATTGACAGTAGTAGGAGACTTTAATTCACTACTTTCAATAATGAATAGAACATCTAGACAGAAGATCAATAAGAAAATATAAGACTTCAATGATACTCTAAACCAAATAGACCTTACAGATATATATAGAACACTTCATCCAACAACAGAATCCACATTCTTCTCGAGTACACATGGATCATTCTCCAGGATAGACCATATCTTAGGTCACAAAACAAGTCTCAATAAAGTCAGAAATATTGAAATCATATAATGTATCTTCTGCAACCACAATGGAATGAAGCAATGGAATGAATCAATAACAGGGAGAAATGGAAAATTCACAAATATGTGGAAATTAAACAATGTTCCTTTAAACAATTGGTTGTTTAAAGGAGACATCACAAGGGAAATAAGGAAATATCTTGAGGTGAATGAAGATGAAAACACAACATACCAAAACTTCTGGGATGTGGCAAAGGCAGTGCTGAGAAGGAAATTTATAGCTCTAAATGTTTACATTAAAAAAGAAGAAAGATTTCAAACCAGTCACCTAACCTCGAACAGAAAAAGAAGAACAAACTAAGTGCAAAGAGAGCAGAAGGAAGGAAATAACAAAGATTAGAGCAGAAATAAAAGAAATAGACCATAAAAAACAATATAGAAAATCAACAAAACCAAAAGTTAGTTCTTTGAAAGGATCGATAAAATTGACAAATCTTTAGTTAGACTGGTGAAGAAAAAAAGAGAGAAGACAGAAATAGCTAAAATCAGAAATGAAAAGGGGGCCATTACTACTGACACAACAAATAAAATGGACAAGAAGAAGATACTAGGAACAACTATATGCCAAAAAATTAGATAATTTAGATGAAATGGTAAAATTCCTAGAAATGCACAAACTACCTACAGTGACTCAAGAAGAAATAGAAGATCTCAACAAACTAATAACTAGTAAAGAGAGTGAATCAGTTATCAAAAACCTACCAACAAAAAAAGTCCAGGACCACATGTCTTCCCAAAGGAATTTTACCAAACATTCCAAGAAGAATCAACACCAATCCTGCTCAAACTCTTCCAAAAATTTGAAGATGGAACACTTCCTAATTCATTCCACAAGGCCAAAATCATCACCCTCATACCAAAGCCAGACCAAGATACCACAAAAAAGAAAGTTGCAGGTCAATATCTCTCTATGAACATAGATGCAAAAATCCCCAACAAATAACTAGCAATCTAAGTCCCATAGCACATTAAAAGAAGTATACACTGGGGAAGTGGATGTGGCTTAAGCAGTTGAGCACCCACCTCCTACATGGGAGGTCCTGGGTTCAGTTCCCAGTGCCTCCTAAAGAAGACAAGCAGATACCACAACCAGCAAGACACCACAACCAGCAGACACTGTAACCAGCAGACGCCGCAGATGCCACAACCAGCAGATGCCACAATGAGCCGGGAGTGAAAGTAGCTCAAGCAGTTGGGCACTGCCTCCCACATGGGAGGTCCCGGGTTCGGTTTCCGGTGCCTCCTAAAGATGAGCAAACAATGAGCAAACAGAGGAGGGAGCCAAATGGGGGCATACCACCTGATCAAGAGGGATTTATCCCAGGTATGCAAGAGTGAATCAATATAAGAAAATCAATTAGTGTACTACACCACATTGACATAACAAAGGAAAATAGCCACATGATCATGTCAAGTGATGCAGAATAAGCATTTGAAAAAACCCAGCACCCCTTCTTGATAAAAATACTTAGAAAACCAGTAATAGAAGGAAATTTCCTCAACATGAAAAAGGGCATATATGAAAAACCCACAGCTAACATCCTATTTAATGGTGAAAGACATGAAAGCTTTTCCTCTAAGATCAGGTTCAAGACAAGTATGCCACTATCACGACTGTTATTCAACATTTACGGCAAGTTTGAGCCACAGAAATCAGGCAAGAAAAAGAAATAAAGGCATACAAATTGGAAAGGAAGAATTAAAAATTTCCCTATTTGCAGATGACATGATCCTATATACAGAAATTCCTGAAAATTTCCCAGCAAAGCTCCTAGAGCTAATAAATGTATTCAGTAAAGTGATAGGGTACAAGATTTATACCCCAAAATCAGTACTGTTTCTATACACAAGCAATGAACAGTCGGAAGAAGAATACTAGAAAAAAAATTCCACAGCAACTAAAAGAACCAAATATCTAGGAATAAATCTAACCAAGCATATAAAGGACTTGTACACAGAAAACTACAAAACATTGCTGAAAAGAAATCAAAGACCCAAATAAATGGAAGGACATTCTGTGTTCATGGATTGGAAGACTAAATATTGCTAAGATGTCAAATCTACATAAAGTGATTTGCAGATTCAATGGAATCACAATAAAAATTCCAACAACTTTCTTTGCAGAAATGGAAAAGCCAATCATCAAATTTAGATGGATGGATAAGTGGCCCCAAATAGCCAAAGTCATCTTGAAAAAGAAGAACAAAGTTGGAGGACTCACACTTCCTGATCTTAAAAATTATTACAAAGCCACACTAACTAAAACAGCATGGTACTGGCACAAGGACAAAAATCTAGACCAGTGTTATAAAATTGAGAGTTCAGAAATCAACCCTGAACTTTATGGCCAACTGCATTTTCACAAGGGAGCAAAGACAACTCATTTGGGAATGAATAGTCTATTCAACAAATGGTGCTGGGGAAACTGGATTTCTATTTGCAAAAGAATGAAGGTGGACTCTACCTTACACCATATACAAAAATCAACTCAAAATGGGTCAAAGGCCTAAATATAAGAGCCAGAACTAGAAAATTCCTAAAAGAAAATTTAGGAAATCATCTTCAGGACCTTATATTCAGCAATGGTTTCTTATACTTTAAACCCAAAGTACAAGCAACAAAAGAAAAAATAGATAAATGGACCACATCAAAATTAAAAACATTTGTGCCTCAAAGGACATTATCATGAAAGTAAAATGACCATCTACACAATGGGAGAAAAATTTTGGAATCCACATATCAATAAGCGTATAATATCTAGATTAAATAAAGAGGTCCTTCAACTCAACAGAAAAAAACAGCACAGTTAAAAAATGGGCAAAAGACTTGAAATGACATTTCCCCAAAGTAGATATACAAATGACCAAAAAGCATGTGAAAAGATATACCTTTTCACACCACTAGAAGGACTGCTATTTAAAAATGGACTATAATAAGTGTTGGAGAGAATGTAGAGAAATAGGACCTCTCATTCATTGCTGGTGGTAATGTAAAAAGTTTCATCTGCTGTGGAAGACAGTTTGGTGGTTCCTCAGAAAACTAAGTATAGAATTACCATATGACCTGGCAATCCCACTTCTCAGTATATATCCAAAAGAATTGAAAGCAGGGACTCAGATATTTGCACACCAATGTTCATAGCAGCATTATTCACAATTGCCAAAAGATGTAACAACCTGAGTATCTATCAACTGATGAATAGATATTTTAAAAGGCGGTATATATGGAATGGAATTTTGTTTAGCCATAAAAATGAATGTAGTTCTGGTACATGCAACAACATGGATGAACCCTAAAGACATGTTCACATGTTGAGTGAAATAAGCCCGACACAAAGTAGCAAATATTGTATGATATCACTGATATGAAATAAGTAGAATAAGCAAACTCATAGAAGCTGAATCTAGAATACAGTTTACCAGGGGATGGGGGTGTGGAGGGGATTGGAAATTAAGGCTTAAATTGTACAGAGTTTCTATTTGGGATGATTGGAAAGTTTTGGTAGTAGATGGTGGTGATGGTAGTACAACATCATGAATGCAATTAACAGCACTGTATTATATATTTGAATGTGGTTAAAAGGGGACATATTAATGTATATACATGGCAAGAGAATACAAAATTAAAAATAAATCCATGTAACTGCACAACACAGTGAACCCTAAGTTAAACCATGGACTATAGTTAGTAGTTTAATTATAACAACATGCTTTCAGGAATTATAACAAATGTACCACACTAATGCAAGGTGCTAATAATAAGGTGGTAGATGGGAACCCTATATTTAATGCATGATTTCTAATAAAAAAATTTAAAAAAAAAGATAATTCCAGGGGGCTGGAAGTGGCTCAAATGGTTGGGCGTCCGTCTCCCATATGGAGAGACCTGGGTTCGTTCCCCGGGACCTCTCAGTAAAATAAAGAAAAATATAGAAGGCCATCAGGCCTCACACATGGGCACACCATCAGGCCCCACGAGTGGGTGCACTGCCAGGCCCCATGCGTCAGGCCCTGTGAGCGGGTGAGCCCCCAGGCACCGCGTGTGGGCGTGCCAGTCCCCATCGAGCCATGCAGCAAGATGATGACATGGCAGAAGAATGACACAAGGGAGAGCCAAGACGAGACATGCTGAAAAACTGGGACCTAAGGTGGCGCAGGTGGCAGAACGCCTCTTTCCCACATCGGAGGTTCCCAGGATCAAATCCTGGTGAAGACAAGAGGAGAAGGATGAGAAGAGAGGGCAGGGAACAGACACAGAGTCGCCCAGCGAATGGACACAAAAACAGCAAAAATGGGGGGGGGGGTGTTAAAAATGGATAAAAGTAAATAAATAAATAAATCTTAAAAAAATTATAATAATTCCAAAAAAACACTATATATATATATATATACACATATGTAGTTGGATACACACACATAAGCCTAAATGTATATATTATAAGCACATGATTAAAAGCATATGAAATTATAAGTTAGAAACTTTAAGCTTCTCTATCATGCCTCACTACAAGATCCCTTCTCTCCTTTTCTCATAAGTTGTTAAAATTTTCTCTGTCTATAATGAAGAACAAGCCATATCAGCATGTGGCACTCTCTTTGATCTGCTCAGACTTTTACTTCCAATATGTGAACATCCCCTTTCTATTCACTGATTTACAAATATTTGGTCTTAATTCTTTCATCTTATTTTATGTTATGTGTTCTGTTTTAATGCTTCTTTTGTTCTCTTCTGTGGTGGGAAGTGTGTGTGACTGTGGATTTCTTTGTTATAGTGGTTTTTTAAATAACTTTTTACAACAAAACAAAACAAAAACAACAATGTAATGATGTCCCTGTACTTCAGGCATTTAAATTCTCTGTGATTTGAAATAGCTTAAGATATCATTTGCCCCAATCTTCTAACTCTTTTAAAGTGAGCATTACATTAGCTCAAATTTAAGGGCATCTTTTCCAGTTTAAAAAATTCTGATAAAGTTTTTCTTTTTGGTGACTTTTGCTTTAACTTTGGGATGTGTGTGGGTATGATTAATTGTTGGCATGGTATTTCAGAGTTACTAAGGTGGATGATTTTAATAAAAAATGATAATGATATCCAATACATGGTCAGTGTTTACTATGTAACAAACCCTTGTCCATGTTATTTGCGACTTACATGCGACTATGAGTTGTAAATTAATACCATTATTATTAATTTACAAATAAAAATATATAACAAGCTCTAGTCCATGTTGTTTATCATAACTCATTTAACTTATGAGTTAAATGAGGTTTATATTACATGCATCTATGAGTTGTATATTAATATCATTATTAATTTACACATAAAAAATGAGTAACAGGAGGCTACATACCCTGCCCAGGGTCTCACACCCCTTAAATAGTAGAGCCTGGGCTTGAAACCATAATTCATGATATATGCATCCCAAGTGTACTCTGTTAAACACAACACCATATCTGGGAGACTAAGATAGAATGAGCAGATTTCACCCTAGTCCTCCCCTCTTATTATACCTAAAACCTGTATAATATAAATGACGAACAGCAGAGACTCTGAACGGCAGAGAAAAAAAGGCAGTTGCATCTAGAGACCTTGGGATTTAAGGAAAGACTCAGAATTGAGCCTCCAGGGAATTTTTTCACCTTCTATAGATTTCAACCTGGGCACAAGAGAAGTTTATAACCTGGAGATGCCAGCAGATGCAGGGGGGAAAAAAAAAACAAAATAAAACAAAAAACACACACAGAGGGAAGAGGGAGCTAGAATAAGCCAGTTCTCTCTATCTAGGGTAATTGGAGGGCAGTGGTTCTCATCTAGGGGCAATTTTATCATCCAGGAGACACTTGGAATTGTTCAGACACATTATGGGTTGTCATGACTAAGGGGGAGTATTCCTGTATCTAGTGCATAGAGGCCAAAAAGATGTTTAACATCATTCAATGTCCAGGATGAGACCTCATGACAAAGCATTATCCAGCCCAAAATACCGGTAGTGCCAACTTGAGAAATACATACATATATGTACACACATATATATGGCTTATTTTGGATAGTTTTTAATGGGAATTATTTTTGTTTAAAATGGCAAATAAGGGAGTTAGCATTTAAGCAGACTCTTCCTGCAATATACAGAATACTAAAAAAAAAAAAAAAAAAAAAAAAAAAAAGCCAAGTCTCTACTCTCATTTTTTGCTGCACTGATTTCGCTCAGATCTGATGTTGTTGTTTCCTTGATCAGCATACTCTGGGGGAAAGCTATTGTGCAATAGGCCTTGAGTGTTCTGTTACACTTCTCTACTCAGCTATTTCTCTTTGCTTTTGCAGATGTCCTAATAAAATATGCAAGAAATAGCAGCAGCCCATTCCTGTAAGTGAATATTACCAGGGAAATAGTCTGTTGGCAGGAAAGATGAAATTATACTTTAAAGTTATTATTTTCAGTGGAATTAATACTTCCTCATACATACTTTCAGTGCAACTTGTATATAGAGTCCTCTATGTGTAAATTCCCTAATACAGGATATTTGCATAGTTTTAAGGTAGTCTCTCCTCAATATACATATTCATTACAAAAGGGGAAATACTAACTTTATGGAGGAGAAATAGGACAGACACCAACTTAACCAAGTGATCAAGGTAAATATCACCAGTAATTAGACATTGACGTTATGAACCCCTTGATGTGATGCACTGAGAAGAACTCACCCTCATTTCCGTGGTAGTCTTTGCATAAATGCCTAACCTAGATTAATCATGAGCAAACATCACAAAATCCAAATTGTGGGCCATTGTACAAAATAACTGGCCAGTCATCTTCAAAAGTGTCAAGGTCATGATAATGCCCCAGATTGGAAGAAACTAAGGAGCCATGACAACTAAATGCAGTGTTCCTTTACTTATAATATTGTTAACTTTGTTAACATATTTTAATATAATAAACTTAGCTTAGTGAAAATTATTAATTGTTGGAAGATGATCCTGGGCTTTATTCTGATCATGACAGTAGACTACATTTTAATTTAAAATTAATATCTATTTAAGTAGGGAGTCACTAATATCAATAAATAGACTGACATACCAATAGACTTGGTTGGTTCCCCAAATAAGATTTTCAGATTTATTCTTTAAATCCAAAGGATGACTAAGTTACAATTTGTTTCAACCAGAGATGTCAAAGAATGGCATCATCAAATATTTTCAGAACATTTACAATATTTCTCAAGATTATTTAAAAAATACTTTTATTCCCTTTAATTATTATACATGGAATGCATATAAATGGAGATTTTCATCATGTGAAACTTGTTGAATTACTTATATCTTGTATATCTACCATAAGTAACTTTTAGATGAGGGAAGATGTGGAAAGATTAAACACTATGACAACTTTAAAAATGAGTTCATAATAACTTGTCTAAGTGCTATTCAAAGTGTTTCACTGCTTATTAGAGTTAAAAACGAATGTAAAACACAAATACAAAACAATATAAATAAAAAGCTAGCATTTTAATATTTTTTAAAAATTGATTTGATTAGAAAAACTGTATACTCAAGTTACTAACAAAGGTTTATGCATTCCAATTTAAATATGAATTAAGTGCTAGCATTTTAAATTCCTCCCTTAAAGTTCTGCTGGTGTTATCTGTGCCAAGAACCCATCAGCATCCCAGAGAGTTTGCCAGTGCCATTTCTTCTAGTAGAAGGTGTGGAATATCATCAGTCTTTGGAAAATAAATACGGACACAGGTGAGTATTGGAATTTTGTAGGTTCCTATAAAAAAGAGAAAAGAATTGGCTACTTTAGAGATGAAAGTATGATCTAGTACCAGGAAAAAAATAGAAGAAAGTTTAGACAAATAAAATTTAATATTAAACTAATGGATACATACTTATTAATTCAAGCTATTATGAAGCACCTAATTTGTGCTGACACATAAAAGTTCTTAAATGAAATAAGTTCATTTGCACCAAGAGTAATCCCCTCATGGTCCAGTAAGACAATGTGCAGTAAGGTTCATACCCAACTCTTGGCAATATATTTTAAAATGTTCATACTTTCAGGTGATTTCTATAGCAGAAAATGATTTCAATATCATGATCTTAAGTTTTCCATCTGTAATCTACAATAACAATTTAAAATATTGATTTCACTACTTAAAATAACTTTTTTAAAAAGATTTATTTTATTTCTTTATTTCTCCCCACCCCCTTGTTGTTTTTCACTTGCTGTGTCTGTTCATCTTCCTTGTTTCTTTAGGAGGCACCAGGAGCTGAACCCGGACCTCTGATATGGGAGGGAGGTGTCTAATCACTTGAGCCACCTCCGCTCCCTGCTTTGCTGATCTCTCATTATGTTTTTCCTCCCCACATCTCTTGTTGCATTATCTTGTTGCGTCAGCTCTCTGTCTTCTTTAGGAGGCACCAGGAACCTCTGCTTCCTGCTTTGTTGTGTCTCTCATGTTTTTTCTTCTTGTGTCTCTTGTTGTGTCAGCTCGCCACACCTGCTCGTCCCGCCAGCTCACTGTCTTCTTTAGGAGGCACTGGGATCCAAACCAGCAACCTCCCATGTGGTAGGTGGGAACCCAGTCGCATGAGCCACATCCACTTCCCATAATAACTTTTGATACAAAGTTTAAAATAAATATATTTATATCAATGAGCTAGTAAATAATTAGATAGATTTCTAGGAAATCCCAATTGCTATTAAATGTGGCACAGCTTTTTTATTAAGATATTTGTCTAATTGTTCTTCAAATTATTTCCCAAATTGAAAGCTTTTTCTTATTTTTTATGATATTTATGCCAAAGTTTTCAATTTTAATGTTGTAATTATTTTTCCCCCTAGCAGAAGGTTATAAACATAGTTTTGTTTGTTTGTTTTTCTGTTATTGTTGTTTCTGTTGTTCTTTTTGTTGTTTTCTCCTCAGCATGCCCTATGTGAGTACTCCAAACAATAAACAGAAGAAACAATAACATAGAATATTCAAATCCACATATATCAAGAATTAAATTAAATATAGCAGACTAAATACTCTAATTAAAAGTAAAAGATTGGGGGCGTCCGTGGCTCAAATGGTTGGGCGTCCGTCTCCCATATGGAGGGACCTGGGTTCGATCCCCCGGACCTCCCAGTAAAAAAAAAAACTAAAAGATTGTCAGAATTCATAAAATCTTAAAAGTGAAATGCATGACCTGTAGAAAAGAATGTAAAAAGATGTACAATGAGACAATTAATCAAAGAGTGTTGGTGTTGCCATTCTTATATCAGACCCAGTAAAGTTAAGAAAACAGTTATCACTAAGAAAAAAGAGGAATATTTCAGCATCCAATAGAAATCCAATAGAATGATATAAACATCTTAACCTTTCATTTATTGAATAATATAGCTTCAATTTGCAAAGCAGAAAGTGACAGAACTTGTCTGCCTCAATTGATAGGGATGCCTGTCATTTAAAAATAAGTGAACTAGAACTGCACACATCAATATGGATGAATCTCACAAACATTATATTTAGTAAATTTAAAAAAATCAGTGGCATACTAAGAACTGCAATGGGGCTTACATATACATCGGAGATGTTCTGATTCAGAGTATAACTTGAAAATCTGGAACAAAGAGAGAGAGAGAGAGGGAGAGAAAGAGAGGGGAGCGTGGAGAGAGAGAGAGAAACTAACGAAGGCAATTAAAACTTGCAGAGTGAAGACTTGTAGAAGTGGGCCCAGCATTTGCAGCTGTCTTTCCCTTCATAGGCTCTCCAGATTCAACTAGCTTACCTAGAGGCTGGACACTGACCCGAACTTCCAATAGGTTCATTGGGCCACAGGAAAGCACAGGAAAAACTAGAGTTCAGGACTCACTAGTCAGTGTGTGTGTGTATATGGTAGAAGGTGGGATGCAAGGATATAAATTTTGCAAGGTTTGTGTGGATCACAGAAGGCTATGGTTTGGGGACACAGATGAACCTGAAATCGACTGACTCTTAACCAGGTACTGAAGCCCAACTGAGAATCATTTGAATTGCTGAATGTATTAAGGGGGTCTGGAAATGATAGTGCTTGTGAGTTGCTCAGCCAGAATGAGATTAAATTTGAATTATTGCTACAACTTTCATTTATAGTGTCTGACATATAATTAAAAATGACTAGGATAAGTATGAGAAAAGAAACTGTTACGAAAACCCAACTGAAACAACATAGAAATAAACACACAAGATAAGCATATAATAATTATCAGACATGCAATTAAAATGACCAAAGAAATAAAATAAAAGGTTAAGAATTGCAGTCGAGAACTAGAAATTACCAAATAATCAGGTTTTGTTCCATGTACTTTGAAGTTTTGTAATTAGACACCTAAACATTTAGGATTATTTCCCTGATGAATGAATTCTTTAATTGCAAACGAACTGTCCCTCCATATTACTAATTATACTCAGATTTTTTGGTCTACTTTGTTTGGCTTTAATTTACCCATTCCACCTAGCTTGTGCTTACTTTTGTATGGTATATCATTTACATACTATTACTTTTAACCTAATTATGTTTGTTTTTTATTTAAATTGCACCTTTAATAAATTGCATATAATTGGGGCTTGTTTTTTTATCCAGTCTTAGAAGTGCTGCCTTTTTTTTTTTTTTTTTTAAGGAGGTACCAGGGATTGAACTCGGGACCTCATACATGGGAAGCAGGAGCTCAACCACTGAGCTACACCTGCTCCCCTTTGCCTTTTTAATTGGAATGTTTCAGCCTTTAAAATTTTTTAATGTTATTATTAATATAGTGTGAATGAAAAAATTGACCATCTTGCCCTTTATTTTCTATTTTCTTATCTCTTTTTATTTCTTTGTTCCTCCTTTCTTGCCTTCTTTTGTGTTTTCTTTTTTTAAAATATTTTTTATTTTTCAATTTAAGTCCCTCTATTGGATTTTTAGCTGGGGAATCTTAAAAAGATTCCCACATATTCTTTGACACCACTTCCTTCAAGAGAAGGTTCTCCAAGGATTCTGGGCCAACCATAGAGATTCTGTTGAAACCACTACAATGCAGCAGTTGTGATGGTACATAAATTCCTAGGCTAAAATTCTAGCCAAGTGCCATTACCAACTGCCACCAGTGGAGGGTGCCATCTTGGCCCACTTGCCCTATGCCCTTCACTCACTCCTTCCTATAGTTCTCAGTTTACATCCGGCATCATTGACCTTCAGCTGAAAAACTTCCGGGGGGCAGCTTAAAAACATTCCCACATATTCTTTGACATCTTTTCCTTAAAGAGATAGAATTTATGGTCCTCCCAGGATTCTGGGCCAATCCTAGGGACGCTGTTGAAACCATTACAATGCAGCAGTTGTGACGGTACATAAATTCCTAGGCTGAAATTCTAACCAACTGCCATTACCAACTGCCACCAGTGGAGGGCGCCATCTTGGCCCTCCTGCCCAGTACCCTCCACTCCTTCCTGTAGTTCTCAGTTTATATCCGGCATCACTGACCTTAAGCTGAAGAACTTCCTGGAAGCAATGTGATTACGGGTTCTCTGGAGGTAAACTGTCTCAACTTTGTTCATGTGAATGCTTATTTCTGTCCCAGTTTGGAAGGAGAATTTTGTGGGATATAGAATTCTGTGTTGACCATTTTATTGTTTTCTTTCAGCATTGGAAAGATTCTGCACCATTTTCTCCCGTTGTCAATGGGTGCTATTGAGAAGTCAGCCATCTTCTCAAAGCCCTTAACAACTTCTCATCTGAATGGTGCCTAGTTTCTAACAAGAGGTTAGTCAACATTTAAATCATTGTTCTCCTGTCTATGTTTTTATTTCACTGGCAAATTTGGTGGATACACATTTGTTAACTTTATTAAGAGTCTACATATTTCAAGTATATGTCAAATATACAGGATGCTAAAATATTTCAAAAAATTTATACCTGTTTTTCAATCAAAATTATTTAATTTATATAAACCGATACTTAATTTGACTGACAATAACAACAAAATAAAGCAAAATTTAAAAGCTAACACAAAACTAACAAAAGACAAAAAAGTTTAAGTGTTTATTTAAACACATTATATACAAACTAAAATATTGAAAGCATTATTTCCAAGCAAAATGCCTAACTACTGAAACTTATTTTCTTCTAATTGCTGATCTAATTCTAATGTTGACCCAAATAAGAATTGTATGAGAACAACCAAAACTGTTGATAAGGAAAATAACGTGACATTTGTAAAATATTTAATGTATATGATAATTATATAATGTCCAATCACATTCAGCTTTGGCAAAGCATTTTATATGTACAGTAATTTGAATAAATATATAGCATAAATCAGAATCAATAGGGTAATGGACAATATATAGAACTTAAGTAAAAGTAACAAGAAAAGATATGTATGCGGACTTAATAGGTAATGATTTTGGTATTTTAATTAATAATGAAATGACAACCTGTTTAACAAATGGTACTAGTAGAAAGCTCAAAAGGATACATATATTTAAAAGTTTTAAGGACCAATAAGTTTATGAAACATGGTTAACATTTAATGTAAGTAAAATAAATAGATACTTTTTACATTCTAATCCTCGTACCAGATTATGGAAGGAGGTTAAAATATTCCTCCCTTTTAGGAAAGAAATTTGACATTCAGCAAAATTTTAAATTTGCCTTTTCTTTAACACAGTAATTCCACTTCTAGGACTATATCTAACATAACTACTTACATACGTGCAAAACAGTGTGGGTACATAAATGGCAAACAACAATTGTGAAATTAATTAGGGTTTGTCCAGCTTTAACAGTCAGTCAGGTCCATCTATCTATCCTTACAGAAAACATCTCCAAGACGTCTTGCCAATAAAAAAAGGAAACTGTAGACTTTCAGATATATGCACAAATACATAAATATAATAGTTATGTAAATGTTTACTTATGTCTTCATTTGGTAGTATGCACATTTGATGGCTAATGATGGTTCTTTCTGCAAAGGGATTTGCATCTGTATTTTTGGAAATTCAGATGTTGAGTACATGTTGTATTTGTAATTAATAAAATAAAAATCAGAGAAATAGTCACATTTATGGCATATTGCTTAAGGTTGTTTTGAAATATCTGTTATCCTATTTTTTGTCTCTATAGAATTGCCTTTTCTGGTCATTTCACATTAATGCATTCATGAAATATGTGGTCTAATTTGTCTGGTTTCCTTCCACTCTCATAATGTTTTTGAGACTTATCCGTGCTAAATTGGACACATTGTGTATCCATTTACCAGTTGATGGAAATTTCAGTTCTTTCCACACCTTGACCATTATAAATTAAGCTTCTATTAATGTTTTTGTAGAAGTCTTTGTATGGGCATATATTTTCATTTCCTTTGGGCAAATACCTAGGAGTAGAAAGGCTGAATCATGTGGTGGAGGTATGTTTAACTTTTTTAAGAGACTGCCAAAATGTTTTCTAAAGTCGCAGTACCATTTTGGGTTTCCACCAGCATTACATGAAGTTCCAGTTGCTCCACAACCTCACCAACATTTGGTTTTGTGACACTTTTTAATTTTAGCCTATAATAGGAATTGGTATCTGGTTGTGAATTTTATTTGCATTTCCCTGAAGACTAAAGATACTGGGAACATTTTCACAGGCTTTGTGACTTTTCTTTAGTGAAGTATTTACTCAAGGCAATTGTCCATTTATTTAAACTTGTCTTCTTATTAATCTGGTAGAATTCTTTATATGTTCTGGATACAAGTCCTTTTTTCATGTATCTGATATATATATGAATTGTTAATAATTCTCCAAGTTTGTGACTTGCATTCTAATTTCTTAACATTTTGAAAGAGAATTTATGTATTTGATAAAATAAAATTTATATATTTTTCACTTTTTGAATCCTGTGTAAGAAGTCTTTCCCTACACCAAGGATGCAAAGATTTTCTCCTATGTGTTTTATAGTTTTTATTTTTATACGGAGGTCTAAGATCCATTTTAAGTTGACTTATGTAGCGTGAAATTGGAGTCAAAGTACATTTTTCCATATGGGTATTTAGTTGATACAGTACTAATTGAAGCATCACTTCTTCCGTTAGATTAGTTAGGCACCCTTGTCAAAAACTAATTGACCAGGGAAACGGATGTGGCTCAAGAAGTTCGGCGTCCGTCTACCATATGGAGAGACCGGGGTTCGATCCCCGGGACCTCCCGGTAAAAAAAAAAAAAAAAAAAATAATTGACCATATTTCTAGAATTTCTATTTTTTCCCATTGAATTCTTTTGTTATGCTAATATGACACTCTCTTGAATATTGGAACTTTGTAGGAAGTCCTGAAATCAAGTAGTAAAAGTCATTCAATATCATTTTTCAAATCTTTCCAGAATATGTTTGGGCTGTTATAGGTCCTTTGCATTTCTGTATTAGTCTTAGAATTATGTTGTAATTTTTTAAATAAAAAGACTACTGACATTTTTATTGGGAGTGAACCTATGAATCAGTTTGGAAAGAATTGACATCTTACTACTATTGAGTTTTCCAATCCAAGAACATTGTATATCATTTCTTTCATTTAGATTGTCTTTAATTTTTCTCAGTAATGTTTGTAGATTTCACTTACAGGTCTTGCAAATATATTGTTAAATTTCCCCTAGCTATTTCATGTTTCTTGATGATATTGTACATGATAATGGTTTAATTTCATTTTCAAATGGCTATTTGCTAGTATATACATATGCAATTGATTTTTGTGTACTGATCTTGTATCCTACAATCTCAATTATTAGTTCTGTTTGCTTGTTTATATCCCTTAGGATTTTATACATAAATTATAATGCCATATCTCATACAAAAATTATCAGTCATTTTCCTATTTGTATACATTTTATTGCTTTCTCTTGCCTTATTAAACTAGCTAGAACCTGCATGTCAGTATTGACTAGATGTGATAAGAACCAGCACCTTTGCCTTGTTTCTGTCTATGGGAAATCATCAAGTTTTAATTTAAATATTATGTTAACTGTAGATTTTTCATTGATGCGCTTAAGAGGTAATTCCCTTCTATTACTGTTTTGTCAAATCCTATCAAACTGTACACTTAAATTAGGTGAGTTTTATGGTATGTAAGTTATTCCTCAAGAAAGAAGAAGGCAGATTAAAAGAAGAAGATCACCTTAAATATTTACTGGGAATATTCTTCAGATAGCTAAATACCACAGAGTTTCAATTGTTTTCTTCTATTTAATGTGTCTTCTATCCATGCCCATTGTTATATGTCCACATATGTAAAATATGAAAATAAGTGTGTCACATCCCAGTTATTGTTACAATTAAATGTCATGAAGTTTAGGAAAGTATTTTATAAACCGTGGGGAAGATGGAATCATTAAATTATTATTTTTTCTTTTCAGAAATTGATATATTGTCTCTGATATTTCTAAGTACATTTAAGATTTTGATTTAATTTTTTTTCTGAATGTTTACACAAGATGATAGCAATTTGAGTATATCCATAGCTTCTTCTTAGTTGTTAAAAATCTACTTCAACAATGTTACTGAAACATTATCCAGAGAAATAAAAGTAAGAACACATCAAAGAGCAAAAAATAGGCCACCGTATAGTATCCAACGGTGACTCTGAAGCTTAGAAACAAAGCATCATTTCCTTGAGAAGCTTCAACAAATGATATATTTCATCCTCTCTAAATTTTACCTGTCTCTAATAGTTAGCAATTATTTCCTGGGCATTCATCCTAGATTGTTGCTAGGCAATGACTACAGGCTTGCGTCTCCTCAATTTACCATTTGCTGCACAGGATTTCTTGCATGACTCTTTGCCAAAATATTGCTTTTCATTCTGAAAATTAATAAAGTATGCTTATCTATGTAGGGTTTAATGTAAAATTTTTTTCTATGTAAAACAGTCTTTTTGGAGAGGAAAAGGAATTTGTTGGCTCATTGACTCTTATAGAATTTGTTTGATTTGTAATCACTTTTTCAGTTTGGAAACACACACACACACACACACAAACTGTGCAGTGTCTGTAAAAGAAAAGCAAACAATATCACCACTCTGACATATGGTTCATCTGATTTGATTCAGTTCATTTCCCTGGAAGGGATGCCTGCTGGGAAGTAGATCTTTTCTGCTTATATCAAATGCACTGAAAGACCAAATAGGAATATTGGTGCACCTTTTGTAATCATACTTGTAGTTTTCTTTTCTATTTTATAACCTTGTTAAGGTTTATTTTTCTGTGGATCAGCTAAACCATCCAGGTTTGTTGGGCAGTGGCAGTGATACTTACTTGCAATCAGTACAGGGGTCCAAAACTTGGATTGAGTGTTAGTGACTCCTTGAGCAAATAATTAAAATTCTGCAATCCTCAGCTAAGTTTTTTTTTTTTTTTTTTTTTGCAAATGAAGATAGTAAGTATTTCCTCATAAAATTGAAAAAATGTAATGGAATGGTAATAGAATAAAAATTTTAAAAATATGAACCCCCCCCCAAACAAAGTTTGTTGTCAAATCTCCAGCAAATGTACTGTGATCAAGGCCTCTGTGTGAGAAGAGGGAATCATCTCTTTGCTTTTCCTCATCTATTCATGTCTCTAACAATATTCTTTCTGTGCCATTCCCAAGTCTTATATAGTCCTTACTATTTCAATAATAGGAAAATATTTCACATTCCTCCTTTATTTAGGTTTCATTATTAAGTGCAAGGGCATTTTAACCTTAAGTACAAATTTTAAAAGGTAATCCTTCTGTAGATTTTATAACTCTTTCTTTGCATCAGAGACCAAGTAACTCTGTTTGTCTTTATCGTAATTTGCACAAAGAACTACTCTAGGAATCAAAATGAACTTACAATGCTTTAGGTGCAAAATTAATTTTAATATATTCAGGTTTTTAGTTTTCTCTTCTGATCTGTTGCTTAAATACCTAAAACATGGTAAACGATTGGCCATATATGTTTTGTTATATTACCTCTAAATCACTCAAAATATATATTTGGTAGCTTATGTTAAGAATGGATAACATTTTTTCTAATAGTTAACTATCTGTTCTGGCACTATTTAATAAATAATACCCATTGAACTATGACACCACTTATATGTTGAAATTTTACATATACTAGTGTCTTTTTCTTTCTGGGCTAGCTCTTCCATTTATCAGTCTGTTTATATACCATTACCATACTTTTATTTATAGTAGGTAATAATTTTTGTATCCATTAAGGTAAGGTTCCTTTCAATCTTCATTTCTAAAGTTCTATTATGCTTGCTTTTTATTCTTCCCCATGTGTTTTTGGAATTATTTTGGTTCATGGGAAAGTGATCTTATTGGGATTTTGAGCCCACCTCCACATTTTTTCAAAACAGATATTTGTGGAGCAAATTGGGCAGCAGGGATAGGAAAGGGCAGTGAATTACCTCTTGTTGAAAAAACATTATGTTCCTCATTTATGTACTGGGCCTATTGCATGGAGGGGGGGAATGTGGAACTCCCAGCTCACACAATAGAAGCTTTCCTCCCAAATATTTGAATGACTGAAATAGTGAACTTGCCAATGTCAGATAATAATCTAAGTACAATATTACCATTACTTAGATCATTATAATTGTATCCCTTTAAATATTCTTTTAGGAATAAGGACAAAGAATTAAACTATGTTGTTTTTGGTAATTGAATTGTGGCTCATAACTGTTTAACCATTCTGAGATAGATGCATGTAGATTTCTGAGTATGTAAGAATACATTTTTATATTCAGGAAAGAAACACACTTATTGAAATGAAAAGAAATCAGTGAGTGATATTTCCTGTGAGTGTTCACATAAATGGGGCCTTTTCAAACTCTGTCAGTGAGACAGTTTTTTCACTCAATACTCAGTGAGAAAGGCAGTCTTTTGGGAACAAAAGAAAAATGATAAAAGAGGTTCCTGATTGATGAATATTCTAAATTGTAATATATATACACAGGTACTTTTAATGCATAATAGAATGTGGTGAGTGCTAAAATGAAAGGGTCAGTAGGTACTGTGGAACTTTAGAGAAGGGAGAAAGTACTGTCATCTAGAGCAATCTGGTATGACTTCATGGTTGACTTGGCATTTGAATTCCATCTTAGCAGACGGTCTAGATTTGGGGATGATAGGATGGCATTGCTGGAAGAGTTGAGGCAAAGCCACTGAGGTGCGAAGACTCAGTATATGTTCAGGGGAAACTAGGTAATTTATTTTGGCTGGAACATACAGTGTGTCACAAAAAACAGTGGGGAATAATTTTGGAAAGACAATTGGAGGCCAGATGGCAGAATATCTTGAATACTGGCTATTACAGTATGAATTTTATTTTGTTGGTAATTTGGTCCCCATGAAGTATTTTTTTAAAGGCATCAGTCTAATTGGTGCTATGCTTTAAAAAGGTTACACACAGATTGTCTTCATAGAATGAGCAATTAGGCTAGGTATTCATAGTACCAGTGAGATTCCAAGATTCTAAAATCTTAAATCAGCAGGTACAGAAAGGACTAGATAATGTTATTTAACCAACAATAGGAAAAGTCCATCCACTAAGCCAATTCTACCTTTGCCCTATAATGTTTGATGTCAAGTTCCTAATATTTTTTTCCATGCCCTTCACTTTATTTAAAGAAAGGTGTTAATATCTTTGGGAAGGAGTTAACTGATATAATAAATCTTGCCTTCTAGAATATTAGACTAACAAATGTGATATGAACTATTAAAAAGAATTCCAGCATATTACAATAATTATAAAACATCATATCATTTGAACATAAATTTGAGATAAATTTACTTCATGTATTACATTTATTTTCTCAAAAAGCAACAAATCAGTGTGCCTTAAAGACATCCCTGCTATCCTCAGATTAAACAACTGGAATGTCAACACAGGCTAGTTTAGGGTTTCACATGGGATTATTAGTTTAATTTTTAAATAAAGTCCATACTTAAAAAATAAAATCGTTTTATTTGTCATGCATATTATTTATTAAATTAGTTTGTACAGTAGATATTCATTTTGATGAACAAAAAAATATAAAGGCAGTCAGCTCCATAATTAACTTGAGTGCTCATGCATTAAAAGAAATGAATATAAAAGCAGCAAAATCTAGTTGTAACTACTGGCACTCTTATTAGTGGAAACCAAATCAGTTCTTAGTGACACTTAATCTTGTTATATTGCAATGGCTAATGGATAATTTTTACTAAAAACCAAATATCTGTAGCATATCAATTATGAATTTTGTTTAGAAAAGAACATTAATGCTGAATAAAAGCCTGTAGCATAGGAATTTTGGAAGCTGACACAGATAAGGCTAAGTAATTCTTAGGATGTGAGGAGATTTCCAAGGTTTAATGTTTACCAGTTTTGCATGTGTGAAATAGCACGTTGTATATGTGACCATTTGTATCATGTCAAGTGAGTCAAGATAGAAATATATGAAAGTTATACAGGACTTGGTAGTGCATTGGATACAATGGGTGAGAGAGAGGTTAGATTGACCCCTAGATTTTGGCTCACATAACAGAGTGGCTTGTTGGCTGCCATTCACAGGATAGTAGAATTTAAAAATGGGGGTGAAAGGGGAAGAAAATCTCAATGTGGCTTTTTACATATGATTTTGTTGAAGTACCTTGTATCCAACTAAATAGAGATAGCAAGAATGCCATTGGACATTCAGATACGGAAATCAGAAAAGACGTCTGTGATGGGGAAATGCATTTTGGGAGTTACCAGTATATAAATTACCAGTTGAAAGACTGGAAGTAAACTAGACTGCTGAAGAAGACTTTGAGGAATAAGAGGAGAAACTGTTGGCCTGAGACTGAAGCACTGAATATTGCATCATTTTTTGACCGAGTAAAAGAAATTGATCATGAAAGCCTTTATTTTTAAAAATTTGAAATCTTAACTCTGTTAATAAAGCAGAAATATTCCTTCTAAAGCTGCTGCCTTGCTTTCTTCTAACAGGTTGATTTCTTGCTCCTGCCCTGATCAGTGGAAATCTCAATGCTGTTTTTCTAGAACAGGGGTTCTTAACCAGGGGTCCAAGGTTAAGATTTCAGGGGGTCTGTGAGCTTGAATTGAAAAAAATCAACTTATTATCTTTATTTTCTCTGACCTTTAACTGAAATCTAGCATTTCCTTCACTTATGAATGTATGCAATAAATTACAATAGTATTCACTTCATATCACATTACAGTTGTTGCATATCTCAAAAAATTGCTTACACTCATCCATACTTCGAAATTACGCTAGTCATTAGACTCAACGCTAGTTGAGTGTCATAAAACTATCTGCCGCTACATTCTGAGAAGGGGTCCATGGTTTTCACCTGACTGGCAAAGGGGTCCATGGAACAAAAAAGGTCAAGAACCCCTGTTCTAGAATATGATGGCATGATGAAGTTGGAGCATAAGGTGAAGAATAACTCAGCAGATCTTTGTTCTGAATTTCAGGCAACCATCTGAGCACTCTCCATATTCAATTTGTAATTTCCATGTTATTTGAATTAGTGTAACTGAGTTCACATCAGAAATAATTTATTCATTTGTGTGTTGGGGGTCCCTAAGACCACCCTTAGATTCAGTTATTTATTAAAAGGACTCAAAGTGCAGAAAAAGTGTTATATTTCATAATTAGGGTTTATTACAGTGAAAAGAAACATTAAACACATCAAAGGGGCACTCCAGGAGAAACCAGGCACAAGCTTCCAGTTGTCCTAATCAAATTAGTAATTCCCAAGTAATGTAAATTACAAAGGAAAAAGGCAGATAGAGAGGGAGTCCAAGAGGAACACTGCCAACTTCCAGTTGACCACATGGTGTTAGGAATGTCCATGCTATTTGAATTAGGTAAAGAGTGTTCATATCAGACATTATTTATTCATTGATGTGCTGGGGGTCCCCAGGACCACCCTTAGTTTCGATGATTCTCTAAAAGGACTTGGTGATCTCAGAACAAGCTAACTCAATTTATTGTTTATTACAGCAAAATGACACAGATTAAAATCTGCAAAGGAAAAAGGCAGATAGAGAAGAGTCCCGGAGAAACACAGTAAAAGTTTCCAGTTGTCCTCATTGTTTTAGTAATTTCCATGCTATTTGAATTAGGTAAAGAGTGTTCAAATCAGGTATTATTTATTCACTGATGTGCTGGGGGTCCCCAGGACCACCCTTAGTTTCGATTATCTCTAAAGGACTCACAACAAGCTGTTATATCCACTTTCTTGTTTATTACAGCAAAGTGACACAGATTAAAATCTGCTAAGGAAAAAGGTGGATAGAGAAGAATCCAGGAGAAACACAGTAGAAGCTTCCAGAAGCCCACATCATATTAGTAATTCCTGTGCTATTTAAATTAGGTAAAGAGTGTTCATATCAGATATTATTTATTCATTGATTTGCTGGGGGTCCCTAGGATCACCCTTAGTTTCAATGATTCTCTAAAAGGACTCAGTGAACTCTGACCAAGCTGTTATACTC
>JAKSZT010023082.1:11252820-11274536 GCA_026826555.1 Tolypeutes matacus | reverse complement strand
AGGCACAGAGGAGTCCAGGAGAAACACGGTAGAAGCTTCCAGAAGCCTGCATCGTATTAGTAATTCCTATGCTATTTGAATTAGGTAAAGAGTGTTCATATCAGACATTATTTATTCATTGATCTGCTGGGGGTCCCCCCAGGACATCACTTAGTTTCGATTTTCTCTAAAAGGACTCAGTGAACTCAGAACAAGCTGTTATACTCACTTTCTTGTTTATTACAGCAAAGTGACGCAGATTAAAATCTGCAAAGGAAAAAGCCAGATGGAAAAGAGTCCAGGAGAAACACAGTAGAAGCTTCCAGAAGCCTGCATTGTTTTAGTAATTCCTGTGCTATTTGAATTAGGTAAAGAGTGTTCTTATCAGACATTATTTATTCATTGATGTGCTGGGGGGTCCCCAGAACCACCCTTAGTTTCGATGATTCACTGAAAGGACTCCGTGAACTCTAAACAAACTGTTTTACTCACCTTCTTGTTTATTACAGCAAAGTGATGCAGATTAAAATCTGCAAAGGAAAAAAGGTGGATGGAGAAGAGTCCAGGAGAGACACAGGGTAAGCTTCCAGTGTCTGCATTGTAATAGTAATCCCCATGGTATGCAAATTATGTAGAGTATTCATATCCGACATTATTTATGCATTGATGGGCTGGGGGTCCCAGTGACCACTCTCAGTTTTGATGACTCATTGGAAGGCTCACATAACTCAGAAAAGCTGCTATACTTACTTTTACAGTTTATTACAGCAACAGGATACAGATTTAAATCAACAAAGAGAAAAGACACATAAGGAGGAGTTCAGGACCAACCAGGCTTAATCTTCCTATTGTCCTTTTCAAGTGGAGACACATGGGTCATGCTTAATTTTTTCAATAGCTATGTATGACAACGTGTGAAGTAGTGCCAACCAGGGAAGCTCCCCTGGGCCTTGGTCAGAGACTAGAGTGCCCACATGACTGACCTTAGCTACTCAGTCTCCAGCTTCCCATCCCCAGAGATCACACTAATATAGCAGGGCCCAAAGTCACAGGCAATCACCATAAATCACATTATTTAAGTAAACTCTCTGGTATGGCCCAAAGCCTCAAGTATACAAAGGCACTTTTAGAGGTGCTCTCACAGGAACTGTTGAAGGGCCAGTCCTGAAGACCTTTAGACTGCACAGGATTTGGGCTACCCAAGCCTTCTGAGTTAACCCTTTACTGCACAATATGTAAATTGTTGTTACTATGTCATAGTATCTTTTATCCTATATAATGTCTTAGTGATATTTGTTATATATGAAAACATTTTTATAAATATTTTTTATTTTGTCATTTTATGCAATATTTGTATAAATTCTGATAAGTTTTGGTTGCCTGGCATTGCCTGTAAATGCATACAATCATAATTATTTACACATCTATGGAAGAATTATCTGTGAGTCCTGTCTAATATTGTTATGCCTTAATTCTTATTTTTGTCCAATTAAATTGATTTTAACCTATGGGAAAACTTTTAAGTATTTCAGTGATACTTTTCTTATTGCTAACTTAAATGAGAAAAAAGTCAAGGTTTCAGCATGCACAACAAGTTTAACATGAGAGAACACGGAACAAGCTTTTGTGTAACTTGAAAAGTTATTGTGACCAGAATATATAAGAAATGCAACAAGTCCTTAATACAACTCTATATCAATAATTCAGAAAACACAAAAAAATAATATATTTCTAGAGAAAGAAATTTAGAAATTTGTTCCAGAATTTGGAAGAAAACATGAATGCAGATATGGTAAGCACTCAAAGGGTAAACAAGCAAACAAAAAAACAAAGTATAAAAAACACTAACAGAAAATGTGGCAATGAAAATTCTGCCCAAATAATTGATGAATTATTTGCTCTTCCCACTGTCCAGTTCCCAATTTCCTAATTCTCCTTTTAGGAACAACTCACCCCGAATTTCAGTCCTAGTAGTTAGGGGGCCTGACCCTTCCCTATACTCTAAAGGTGAGAATTTGACCAAGCTTCTATCCATCAAACCTCTATCACCCTGGCAAAAGTTCTTGGAGGGGTGAGCCCATAACTCATGTTAGGTCAGTGTGAGGTCTTTCCCTGAGATTGCTGGAATGGCAATGTCTTTCCTTGCTGCATTTGGTAAAGGTAGATATGTTATACCTAGAGCAGTGTTTGCCAACCTAACCACACATTAAAATCTCTAGGGGAACTTTTTTTTTTTTTCTCTCTTAATAAATGTTTTTAATGATGCATATCAGTCATACATGAACATACATAACATTGAAATCTAGAGCAGAAATCACAACCTTACAAAATAAAGGGGCATAACATCTTAAAGTGGTCACACTTCAGGAGAACTTTTAATATTGATTCATTTTAAAAATTGGCCAAGCATTTCTGAAACATGACTAATAACTATTATCCATGGCTCAACTTCGGTGTACAATTCCTGACATCTCCATGATTTTTATTTTTATTTATTTATTTTTATTTTATTTTATTTTTTTTATTATGGGTAAAAATCAAAATTCTCACAATACATTCAAACATTTGCAAAATGATATATAAAACTTTTAAAACACCTGTTGCCCAAGTTACACCACACCACACCTCACCTCAATGTAATCAGAATTTCTGGTTGTAAAACTCATGGTTCCGTTGTTTTCAAAGACTCCCCAGGGGATTCTAATTTGCAGACAATGTAGAAAACTAGGGGTCTTGAGAATAGCTGTTCTCAAACTCTGGCATGAATCAGAATCACTGGAGGACTTGTTCAAAGCCAGGTTGCTGGGCCGCATCTCGTCCTCGGAGTTTCTGATTCAGTAGATAAGGATAGGAGGAGTTGAGAATTTGTATCTCTACCAAGTTCTTAGATGATGCCGATCTGGGCCACCACACTTTGAGAACTCTTGCTCTACTACTCTATGAATAGGCCAGCCAAAAGGTTTCTCTGCTTCTGAAAAAAAGAAAGAGAACCATGAATAGTTTCTTTTCTTTTCTTTCTTTTTTTTTTTTTTAAGTATAGAATTCTCAGATAACAAGTGTTCCAGGTAGGTCTGGGTGGGTGGGACCCCGACAATCTGCGTTGTTAAGAAGTGTACCAGGAGCTGTACAAAGGTTTTATATTTATCCTCTCGTTTCAGCTTCACTACATGGGGAAGGAAGGTATTGAAATATCTCCAGTCTACCAGTAAAGAAACTGAGGCTCGGCATTAAATAACTTTCCTGCGGCCCCACAGGACTCATAAGTGGCCAAGCTCAGATTGGAACCACAAAGCCTGACTCCAGAACCTGTGCTCTTAAGCAATAAGAGGAGGAGGTTTCACACCTGATGGAGGTGCCCCCCATGTCCTTCTGGGCCAGGAGACCTCCACTCTGAGGGTAACTCTGAGGCCACAGCAGTACACAGGCACTACCACTTATGGGACTGTCAGGCCTGTGCACTAGGAACAAGGGGAGTGTTTGATAAAAGTAAAGTGGATAAGAAAATGCACGCATAGTGCCTACAATTAAGGGTGTATTGAGTAAAGTTGCTGTGGCTCAGATGTAACCCTGGAAAGCAACACATCCTCTTACATAAGAGGGCAGAGACTTCAAAGGCCAAAATAATAAATGCCAAGTACCCCATATTCTAAAGTGAGATCCTGGATGGTCTTGCAAAGGAACTGGACCAAAACGGTTTCTGCCGGCGTTAGCCGATTAGTCAACTAAGAGATATAAAAAAAGTTGAGGTGGAACAAGGAGGGAAGAATTTTTTTAGAGAGTTTTCATTGTGGTAGACTTGTTCTCCATTCTCATGAGAGAGGGACAAAGATTGCTTTCTACTTGCCTCAAGCCAAGTACAAGAGGCTTCAGATAGCTTGCCCCCAATAAGGCCAGATTGACAGTAAACTATCGCAGATATAGTGAGAGCCTTGGAACACATAAAAGAAAAAAAGATTCTCGAAGAAAATCCTCCAGTCCAAAGATCCCTGCTTGAAAGTTGGGATCCAAGTTACCACTGCAGGTGACCCATCATTAAAATTCTCTGGCTATAAACCCAGAAAGAGCTGAAGGAAGTCACATATGTGACAGGTTCTGCACACATGCTTAAAGCTCATAGAAGGATGGGACAAAGTGTTACCCGCTACTCTGGAGCTTCAGAAACTTCAGGGGTCGAGAGGACCCTCTCATGTCAAAACTGCACAGTAAGTGATATCTCATAGGGAATTTTGGTTCGTCCTCAGACTTTAGCGTGCATCATAATCCCCTGGCAAGCTTGTTAAAACACAGATTGCTGGACCCGTGTTCTACCCCCAGAATTTCTAACTCAGAATGTCTGGTGTGGGGCATGAGAATTTGCATTTGTAACAAGTTCGTGGGTGATGTTGATGCTGCTGGTTTGGGGATCACATTTTGAGTGAGCCTCTCAGGCTACCATTGGAAGAGAGAGACTACCTGAAAATAAAACCAGCACAAATGACATGGTCTAAGCGCCTGGTATTAGCAATGCCAGTAGAGTAAGATTCTCAGCCTGTGTTATTTTTAAATTCAAATTAAATAAAATATTTAAATTTCCAGTCAAAACATCCAAAGGGAATCAGAATTTTAAATGAACTGTAATTAAAATTTAAATATAATTTAAACTGAATTAAAGTTCTCATTAAATTAATAAATTGATCATATATTCAAAAACATACCAAAAATCCATGATCAATTGCAAGTATCTAGTCACCGAGGAAATTCTAAGTTTTGATTTTTCAGAAGAAATGATGGAAAGACACGAATTAGGCAGCAATTTGCAGAGAGATTCAAAAGTTTTCAAAAAGAAAATGAATGTGCCTGGAAAGGATGACTCTTATATTGAGTCATATGATTAGTTCCTCAAAGCCAATATATATTAATCATGCATAGGAGAGTTTATAAGATAGATTAAAAGGAAATTGGCTAAAATAAAAATGCTATATTTAAATATTAAAATATTTCTAAAACAAAAAATGTAGGAAACAGAATTTGAAAATAAACGGCTTAAATAGACATATATAAAATGCTGAAATTTGGGTCATGGTGAAATATGCTTTTCTGGATGTATTTAATATTCAGAAAAAATATTTGTCATTTTGAGAGACTAATCTTGTACATTGACAATGTTTTTATAACCATGTTTGGTGTGTCTCTATATTTGGTCATTGATTATTCAGAAATTCAGTGATTGAACAAAGTAGACTTTGGACAAATTGGCCATTTAATGAATTTCTCATTTGGAAAATTCAATTCAGAAAATTGGCTTTCAGTAAGTTAACCTAAAGATGGACTCTAATGGGAATCATTAGCTTTTAGCTGCTCAGAATCTTTCCCATTGTGTTGGAAAAGTTGCATTCCAGTTTTCTTTTAGGGAATGGCCCTTCAATTTATGAATTTTAAGTGAAGATAATTCCATACCAAGCTACACCAGGGCTGTTTAAACTGAGCTGATTAAAAGAGTGCCCAATGGATTGATTGTTATGAGCCCTGTTATATAATCTTCTGTTTTTTTGTTTGTTTGTTTTTAGAATCCTAACTTTATAAATGTCAAAGAAATGTGTATTCTAAATCTGCTGCTTTGCTTTCTTCTAGCAGGTTGATTCCTTCCTACTGCCCTGATCTGTGGAAATGGCATGTTGAAGCAGAAACATGGGGTCAAGTTTCCCTGATGTAACACCTTTGGAGACTTCAACAAATCTTTGTTCTGGGTTCCAGGGGACAATTTGGGGAATGTAGGTGAAGGGTCTTCCTACAACCAGTCAGCCAGTTCCATTATCTGAGTTGGTTAAAGAGGGTTTTTGACAGTTTTGGGAATCCCCAGAACTCATCAGATTGATGGAAACAAATAAAATATATAATGTTTATTCCGCTGGTATTTGGGTTTTCTCTTTTATGTTGCTAAACATAATTAGAGTTGATAGAATCCTTAATATAAGTAAAATTTATTTGAATTACCCATGTGGTATTCTGACTTTATGTCAGTCATAACCTAATCTTGATGTTAAAATAAGTAAAAATTGTTATATGTGACAAAAAAGCACAAGCGATAAAAAAAATGGATAAATTGGACTTAATGAAATTAAATTATTTTGTGCTTCATAAGACACCTTCAAGAAAATAAAAAGACAACCCATAGAAGGGGAGAAAATATTTGCATTATCTCATACTTCTGAACTTGTTTTCTGTTAGGCAATAAGAGTCTGTTGAATGCAGCATAATGCTTTACATTAGCTCACTAAGCCAGAAATTGAAAATCATCAATGATAGGCCCCCCAAAATGCAATTTTCTAATTGCATTCTTGATGAGTATCTGAGTTTAACAAAGAAGGAATGAATGGATTAAACAAAGTTCATTTATGTTTCATGATTTTCCTCTTTGGATTTTAAGTCTTTACTGTCCTGGAGTCCCAAGCAAAATAAATAACAAGTTTAAATGAAGAATTGCTAATGTTTTAAGGGTTGATGCTAAAATATGCAGAATAGAATCCAGAAAGAATGACTGAATTTTAGAGTTATTATATAGGAAGGCTCATCCAGATGCCCATATCCTGTTTGTGAAAGGAAGTATTTCTAAATATTTTTGTTGCCTGACTTGTTGGCTGACTGATAAGCATATAAGCCAATCTATGTTATTGGAGTTTTAAAGAGGGAAAAAGTTTTATTATAGGTGAAGAAAAGCCTCAGATCTGTTTCCCTGAATTGGAGAAACGCTGAGATTTTTATGAAATTCAAATAAGGGGAGGTGGAGTCAGTGACATTGGGATGTTGAGAGACACTAATTGATTTGTTCAATTTGACGTGTGTAAGCGTAACCCCAAAGTCTTTTTTTGCAGACTGACAAGATCTGGCTAGGGGAGAGCATCTGGTTCTAGTTTGCAACAGGGTTGTGTATTGCATCATTAACATAAGATAACAAGTAAAGAGACTAAGCTAAACAAACCATTAAGAACTGGTCAAGGGGAGCAGATGTAGCTCAGTGGTTGAGCGCCTGCTTCCCATGTTCGAGGTCCTAGGTTCAATCCTCTGTAGTTCCTTAGAAAGTCCAGCTGGGGTAATACATATGGGTACAGGTTACAGTAAGGTTGTAAATAGTTTAATCTACATAAGATAATAAGTGAGGAGACTAAACTAAACAAAGCATTAAGAACTGGCAAAGTCCGACAGGGGGTAATATATATGGTTATATTTATAAACATTTCAATGAACATAAAATAATAAGTGAGGAATGAAAGCAAATGAATATAACATAATTAAAACTGTAATCAGCAGTTACAATCTATAAGGAAACAGACTTTTTTTTTTTTTTAACGAGTACATGGTTACATTTTGACTATAATCTTGAGGCAGGATGTTTCTTAGTCATATCCACACCACTAGCTTTTAAGATAGTGTCTATCTCAATAAATGCTCTTGTTAATAAAGATGAAGGAGCTGACATTACCACTAGACAAACAGCTAGAAAATTTAAGGCATAGCTAAGAAAAAGGTGAAAAGGCTGGCTCAGTTTCTCACAAGGAGTGAAGATTTTTTTTCCTTCTAGACTTATGACTTTGGCAAAGTCAATCTGCATTAATACTTATTTTTCTGATTCTTCTGTTACCATTTCAGTTTATTTTATTTTTCACTTAATTCCACCTTTAATTACAATTATGGTTCTCTCTCCTTAACTAGTAATTCCTGGGTAATTGGGACTAACTTAGTCATATAAAAGTCCCTTCCCTTGAATCCAGTACTTAATAGATTATTAGTGCATGTTTACTGAAGAAAAAGGGAAAAAATTGTGACAATTTTTACTACATCACAGCTAAAGGTAGAAGTTCAGTTATAGTCACCACAGACAGATTTTTGAGGGATGAAATAAGAAATGACTACAAATCAACAAGAAATACGCATACTCTCCAATAGAAAAGTGAACAATTTACAGAAGAGGAATTCTAAAAAGTGAAAATAACAAAATCACTGTTAATCACAAAAATGTCAATTAAAACAGTGAGCTAATAGGAATTTGTAATGATAGGCTGGCAAAATTTCAGGAAGCTGGATAATGCCAAGTTTTGGTGATACTGTGGGTGTATCATGTCCTTATGGTGCAACCATTCTGGAGAGCAGTCTGACACTAGTTTGTCAGATAAAATAAATATGACCTGTGACCCAGCAATTCTACACCTGTGTATGTATCCCAGGGAACTTCTTCTATTGGTCTGTAAGGAGACGTGCAGGATGATGTGCATTGCTTCATTATTTGTATTGCATTGGAAGCTACCTAGGTGGTCCATCACTAGAAGAGTGTATAGTAAAAACTTGTAGAAATAATTGACCATTATGCAGCAATTAGAAACAACTGATTAATAACAATAAAGATGAATCCTAAAAATAAGGCTCAGTGAAACATACCATTTACATAAATTGAAAAGACATGATCATAAATCAATACATATTTTGCAATAAAATATTCAGGTAAGAAGTTAAACATCAAGTACATTAGAATTGACTATAGAGAAAATGAAAATGGGATCCAGGTTTGGGGAAATAGGGAACTTTAAAAACAGGGCACTTAATACCATTTTCGAAAGGATGTGTTTAACATAAGGATACAGAAATTCTGCAACATTTTGTCTATATGTATCCAAAATGAGCCAGGGTTCCAGTGGAAATCATGTTTCTGTATGTGTAGGCATAAATGTCCCATATCTTTTGAGATTTTTGGTACTTAGGGGACACTCTACATGCCCCTTAGACTCTAGGTTTATAGAGGTCTATCATATAGCGTTTTAAAAATCATGAGTGTGAAAGGCACTGCTGTTTTAAATATTCAGTTCATCAGTACAGATTTTGCCTCTGAGCTTTCCAAGGCGCTAGAGGGTGACAAGGTTGCATGGTAGAGTGAAGTATTCTGGCTCTGCTCAGTACCTTTTCTACCACTTCTTCCATGACCTACCAAACCACCTATATTGGGTGAATATGCATTAGAGAGGTCCAGCCTAATGCACAGTAATGGCCATGTCTGAACTCTGAATCCTGGTCATGGCTAGAAAAAGCCTATGTAGGGGAGCACAGGCAGAACAGCTAGAAAATAAATATCGTCTCAGGACCAGAACAACCACTTATCATGGAGTTCTTTTCACTTGACGTAAGTCCAAACTGAGTATGCAGTGAGACAATAGAACAAAATCAAAGAATTTATTTTTCACTCTACAAGCCAAGCAGATAATGGCTATGCAGTTGAAGAAAATGTATCTTGGTCATTGTTATTTATGTTGACTCCAAGCCAGTGATTCTCAGCTGGGGAGATTTTGCCCCCCAAGGGACATTTTGCTATGTTTGAATGACAGGGTTGGGGAGGGGCATGCTACTGGCATCTAGTAGGTTATCAGTTATCATGTTTTTCCCCACGTATAAGATTTCTCCAGAGAATCAGAAACAACTAGACTGGATATATATTTGTGCATATAAAGAAATGAATATATATGTGTATGTATTTGGATATATAAGTATATAAAATATATGGATGTGTGTGTGGGTGTATATATATATATATATATATATATATATATATATAGAGAGAGAGAGAGAGAGAGAGAGAGAGATTTTAAGGAATTGGCTCATGCAATTGTGGGGGCTGGCATGTCCAAATTTTGTAGAGCAAACTGGCAGGCTGGAAATTCCCAAAAAGGTGGTGTTGAAGTCTGAGGTCTGAATTTGTTAGGGAAGCTGGCAGGCTGGAAATTCAGGTAAGAGTTGATGTTGAAGTCTTGAGGTAGAAATTCTTCTGATCCCTAGAACCCTTAAGTTTTGTCTCTTAAGACCTCCAACTGATTAGATGAAGCCTACCCACATTATAGAAGGTAATTTCTGTTACTTAAGGCCAACTAATTGCAGATGCTAATCCCACGTACAAAATACCTCCACAGCAACAATTAGGTCAGTGTTTGACTAAGCAACTGGACACCAACTAGCCAAGTTGATACATAAAATTAACCATCACACCCCACTTTGTATACTGGGTACTGTTTTAGGTTGTTGTAGGCTGCCAATGCAATATACCAGAAATGGGTTGGCTTTTATAATGGGAATTTATTAGGTTAAAAGCTACAGTTCTGAGGCTGTGGAAGTGTCCAAATCAAGACATCTCAAGATATGCCACGTTGCAGCTGTGGGCAATCAGGCACATGTCAGGGCATAATGGCAGCTCTGTAGGTCTCTGCCTTCTCCTCTAGGCTTACCTCTTATCACATCTGGATTAGTCAGGATCCCCTCATAAAATAGACTGCTCACTCAAAAATGTTTGACCGAATTTAGTGAAGGGATGTTGTAAGATGTGAGGACAAGGTTATGGGAACCAATAAGGAATGCTGGGACACCCAGTGAGCCATGGTGGGAATCCATTGATCACCCCTAATCCTGGGAGGCAAGAGGAGGAAAAGGTGTTACTGGAGCCCAGTGAGACCTGGGGCCATGGAGAAGCAGTTGTCCAAGAGGAGTTGTGGGGCTTTAGAGGAACAAAAGTAGCTAATACCCAAACTGCAATGAGTTCTACCCAAACTGCCCACAAGTCACTGTAGAATGATCCGTATCACAGCGTCTCTCTTTCTATGCAAAAAGGACAAAATAAACTCCTTTAAGTTTTGTTCATTGAGAAATTTTCCTTCACTATTATCTTTCAGGGCTACCCGGAGGCTATAAATGAAGTAACCTTGTGCTTCTGCCTGATTCCAGCACACATATAGATTCTTCTACAAATCAGGTCCATGCTTTCTTCTGACTCTCTTAACTTGTCCTAGGGAACTCCCCTTGAAGCCATAAGTGTAGGTGGAGGGAGAGGTAGCAAAGCAGTAGAAGTAGGTACAGGGAAAGACTGAGCCACATGCTCACGCAATTTACTTGTGCTATTAAAGTTGCTTGGGTCCAGTATCCTGTGCTTCATTTTAATTAAAAAGTGGAATATTGATGTATATGGCAGTTTAAAGTTAATTTATGAATCCCAAAAAGAAAAAGATTATGTTTTTAGACTAATCTATTCCTGTGGGTGTGGTACCCTTTGCATCAAATTCAGTTGAGGGGCCTTTGATTAGATTACTTGATAAGATCTCTTCAGGCCTTTTGATTGGACCAAGTCAGTGAGGCTTGTCTCAGGTTGAGTCTCCACCCTCTTGTTGGGTATGATATAAATGGAGACATAGAGAGACACACACAGGAAAAGGGAGCTGCCATATTTGATCTTGCAATATGAAAGAAAAGACTCCAGTTTCTCTCACAGCTGAGCTGCAAGGAGAGAAGCCCCCAAGAGGCTCAAAGAGTTGAGGCCCAGGGAGAGATGAGCTATATGCCTGATAGCTTGCAGCTGAACTTGGGAAGAAAGTGGAGCAGCTGACACTGATAGTAGAAGCCCAGAAAGAGACAAGCCCAATGCCTGGTTGCCCACAGCTGAGCTCTAGGAGATGGTGGATTCTGGGGGGGAAGGCAGAGATCTTGGCAAAGATTGGCAGCCATCTTGCTTCGCCACGTGGCCAGACAATAGGATCAACAGTAACTGACTTTGGTGAGAAAACTCCTCTGGTTTTGTCTTGATCTGGACATTGCACAGCCTTGGAATTGTAAGCTTTTACCCCAAATAAATCCCCATTATAAAAGCCAACGCATTTCTGGTACTTTGCATCAGCAGCTTTTGCTAAACTAAAACAATGTGTAAATTCAAATTTATGAGTCTGTGGGTCAGATAGCACATAATCTACAATGGGAAGATGAGGTTGCATGGCCACTTTATTTTTTCATAGTCAGACATTCGTTCTTTATCAGAGCCTAGAGCAGACCAGGGCCCTGGGCCTGCTTTTCAAATAGGGAAGAGTTTTTTGCAGAAGATAGCGTGTCCCTCCTCCAAAACTCTAAGGGTCTCTGCACTGATTTGGGGTTTGCCTATATGCCACAGACACTTTGAGTATCATTGGCACTGCTAAGTCCTAAGGTCATGTGCTAAGGCAGTTTGAACCACAGTCTAAACCTGTTGTAGATTCCTCTTTTCTTCTAGGCTTTGTTCAAAAGTGGCTAGTCCCTGGGTTACCTAAATGGATCAGAAAAGCACTCCCAAATGTGGTATGTAGTACTTTGACGTTCCAAGAATTGGGTTTCTTTCTTCATTGTGGGAAGTTCAAAGTATAGGAACTTTTTAGAGAGGTTATCCCACTGTGCCATAGATCATTGCATCCCTAGAAACTTCAATAATGTGGCATGCCCATGAACTTTCACAAGTATAATGTGTCTGTATTTTGGCATTGACAGTGCTGGCTATTTCCTCATCATAAGGTTCAATTATCATAATCAATGCAATGGATGAGAGTGATGATCTGTGGGATATGAATAAAACTAAATGCCCTGTGTATTGTATTTTGAACAAGAGTAGAAGGGTTGATATGGTCCTTAGGTAAGACAGGGAATATGTACTGCTGCCCCTGCCGAGGGAAAGTCAATGACTTCTTATTCTCTTTCCTGATTGTACTGAAAAGAAGACACTTGCTAGGTTAGTAGCTCCATACCAGATGCCAAGGTCGGTGTTGATATGCTCCAGTAGTGATATCTCATTTTCAACAACAGCTGGCATCACCACCTGGTTAAATTTATAATAATTTATAATAATCTACAGTCATTCCTTCAGACCCCTCTACCTTCTGCACAGGCGAAATAGGGGAGTTAAATGAGAATCATTGACACTAAATCTTTTAAATTTTTGAAGGTGGCCCTAATCTCTGAAATCCTCCAGGAATGCAGTAATGTTTTGGCTTACTATTTTAGAAGTCAGCCTTTGTTTTCTTAATAGCTCTCACTCTGTAAATCAGTTGACAAAAAAAGAAAAAAAAAAAAGAAACAAAAACCACTTGAGAAATAAGGAAATTACCATAGGATAAATCTATGTTCTGTGTGAAGTAACTATTAGATGGATTTAGTTCAAGACACATCCTGTACATGATTTCCCTAAGCCACCACTTTGGCCAGTGGATCAAGGTAGCATTCTGACTCCTCAGGGATTAGAGAGAATTCAGAGCTGGCATCTAATAATCCCCAGAAATTTAGGGTATTGTCCTTTCCCCAGTGTCCATATATCCTAGTAAGTGGCTGTTGTTTTCTCTAAAGAAAGGCTTGGAGGAGTCATTGCAATCACTTCTGGCTGCATTACAGGGACATCTTTCAGTGTGACTTAGCCGCCCCATCAACCAAGGCACTCTGGGTCTCTGAACTGACTTGATTTTAGGAACTGGGTAAATTTACCCACTATGGTGATTGGGACAGCTTTCTACTTGCTATACCCAGAATTTTTCTGCTTATGATGGAAATATTATCAGAGAGTTAGCATAAAACAAGATACCACTTCACTCTTCTACCAAATTTTAAGCTCCAGCAGTATTTTATCTCTCTTTTGGCAACCTGATGTTGTCCTTCTTTTGTTCATCTTGAGTCCACTATTTATTAGATGCCTCAGTTGCATGACAGCCTGCTTTACTTATTATTACTTATTATTGCTCAACTCAATGAATTTCAATGGGAAGGAGGAGGAATGCACTGTAATCATTTTATTGTTGACTCTTTGTGTATTCATTCAACAATATTTATCAAACGTCCACTATGTATAAGACACTGTTTTAGGTGCTGGAGATACAGCAGGGAGCAAATCAGGAGTAAATCTCTGTCCTCTTCTGCTCCAGTGAGTTCATTGCATAGATGGCTGATTACATCTACATCAATCAGGGAGATCGCTGTCAGCAACCAGTGACGCTTTATCCATTAGTTTAATGCCTTAAAAGGGGAAGTGATTTCAACATTCAGAGAGAATTTCCCAGCTCGTCTTTGGACAGCCAATGTCTCCCGGAAACTCATCAAGGACCTTCGTTGGACTTTCATCGGAGCTCCTGGTTTGCAGCCTGCTTGCGGAACCTGGACTTTTGCATCCCCATGGTCACGTGATTTGACTCTTAAAAATTCTCATACTATTGACAGATACCTCCTGTTGATTCTGTTTCCCTAAAGAACCCTGACTAATACACACTAGTATTAGGAAATGTACATGGAAGTGTTATGTGTTCAAGTAGCATGATGTATAGAACCTACTCTCAAATATTAAAAAAAAAGATAGATAGGTGGATAGATAGATAGATAGATAGATAGATAGAATGATATGACAAAATGTTAAAATTGATGGATCTGGAAATCTGGGGGTATGCTGATGTTTTCAGTATGGGTTTTGTGGGTTTGTTTTTTTTTGTAAATGTCCTGTAAGTTTGAAATTATTTCAAAATAAAGAGTTTAAGAAAAAATGTAATACATCACTTAAAAAATTAACACTAGTATAGTTAAAAATAATTGATACTTTTTACATCATTAAATAAAATTAACAAATTAGTTTCACATAACTATTAGAAAGCAGCAAGGGAATATTTACTATTATAGGGGAATGTTCACATTATAATGCTAAGCAAAATGAGCTGAATATACAACTCTATTATGTGACCTACAGATCTATAAAATTATATATATATATATATATAGTTTAAAAATACATAATGTAAAGCAGGAGGGAAATCTATCAAAAGATTTTCTCTGAGTTGTGGGATTTGTGTAATAGGCATTTTCCTCCTTATGCTTTGCTTTTTGTATAGTGTTTTTTGTTTTGCTCAGGGTTTGAATTAGACAAACCTCGGCTGAAATGCTGGGACTACATACTTACTAGCTGTGTTACTTTGGAAGAATGGCCTTAGCGATTTCCATATCTGTGAAATAGAAATAGGAATAATGAACTTGATGGGTTGTTTTAGATCAAGGGTTCCTAACCTATTTTGTTCCCTGAACCCCTTTGCCAGTCAGGTGAAAACCACGGCCCCCTTACTAAGTGCACACTCTACTGTGGCTTATTTAATAAATCTATCACACCTGCACCCACACGTCCCCACAAGAATAATGGTTTTTTGAATTTCAATTCCAGCTCACGGACCCCTGGTTAAGAGCCCCTGTGATAATGTTTATATAGCTCTTAATATAATGTCTGATTTGTCATAAATTCTTAATAAAGGACAACTAGTCATTAATAATCAACAGTATAGCTTTTGTAGTCAGATGAAATGATTTTCTAAGAGGACAGAAAGAGATAAAAACCAATAGCTCACGCATATATGTTAAATGAAAACCTCTGCTCTCTCAACTTTCAAATTGTGACATTTTCAAAGGGGTTTCTACTCAGAATTCCCTTCCCAGACACTACTCCATTAGTAATTGAAGCAAGATCCTCATCCTGGGTGATAAGAGTGTAGATAAGGAAAGGTATTTAGTTACCACAAATGCATTTTTTTTCTCAAACATTCTATGTAATTGTTATAAATAACTTGTAGCAGACAGAAGCGTATTAGGGAAAAAAGCCAGACATAATTGCTATAATTTATGTTTCCTTCCAATGTTGTTCAGTATATATTTTAAAATCTGAAAACTTTTAAGGTTATATGTGGATATACATGCATTATTTGATTAATACAAAATAACACTTTTGAAGGAATGACTTTGAATTTTTCATAACTTAAATAATAATGTGAATGCCTTGCTTAACTAAAAGAAACATTTAAAACATACTAAATAAAATTTACTTAATTTGAGTTTTTCAATAAAATTAGAGGGAAGGAATCATGTATCATACTACGACCAATTCTTCTTCAAAAACTGCTCTTTTATAGCACCAGACTGAAATAATATTTCAAGACAAAGTTTAATTAAATATGCTTTTTATTTTAATAACCATAAAACACTACATAATGGACATTTTAATCAAATTTATTGCATTTTTATCTAAAACATGTTAAGATGCTAAACACAAGCAATGCACTAACCAAGAGAAATTAGAATACTACTAGTTGTTTTAAAATGCTTATTCCTAAACCATGCAAGCCATCAGCATATTTTCAATCTAATGTACCAAGGTCAAATGCACTCGAGATATTTCTTAATGGAATTTTCAGGCAAGTTCATGCTATTGTACAGTAGACTAAACAGTTTGATGACCAGCACATTTAGAATATATGCTGTGTAATTTCAAATAACTTTGAAAATGTATGGGTGCCTTTTAAATGCTAAATAGTATCTTTCGATATTCTTTCTGAGGGAATATGGAAAAAATAATTTTGCTGAATTTTTTTCCAGTGAGACAAAATACAGATGAATTGCAAGTGTAAATTTAATTATTTCAGCAATTTCTTCAATAGGTAGGCTTAAAAGCATGCACAAAAACATTCAAATGGACTGTGAGGCAAACATGACAGGGTGGTTGGAAGAACTAGGCTGTCATTAATTTGTTAACAATTCTTCACACATTAATGTTATTAAGTGACTTTATGGAAGGCCAACTAGGTCTCCATCCTTTAAAGAACTTGTGAATCTGACATTAAACTTAACAGGATTTTATCATATGTTATTAAAATATATTAAAAGCAGATTAACTAAGCTATTAAATATATTTTAAATGATGTTGTATTTTAAATAGTGTTGCCCTGAGTCGTTTTAATACTATAGCAAGAATATTCTAGAATTTACCAAAATGAAAATCAGTGCTCAATACAATTATCATTTTGTTCTTGAAATACTTTCCTTCTTTGGATTCTGTTAGGTTTACTGTGCTTTCCTTGTATTTCTTCATTTCTTCATCCAGGCTTTCTTTCTATATCTCTTATTTTGACTCCCCTTGCATCACTAACCTATTAATGGAGGTTTAAAAACCAGTCTTCCTTCTGTATTCCCAAAGTCTTTCTCCATGAACACTTTAATCAAACCCCTTTACTTTATTTACCAAGTATGTGCAGGTAATAACCAAATGTTAGTCTCCTATCTTAAAGTCTTTCCGATGGCTCATTTCTGATTCCCAACTCTTTTTGTCACTTCCCAGTTTGTTCACCACTGAGTTTCAAAAATCCATCTGCGGTATGTCATCATTCTTTTCTCTCCTCTCCAATCTCTATTGCTGTATCCATAAATAAGATGGATAAGATCTATTGCTCTAGGCATTGCTGCCCAGTAGAACTTTCTGTGATGATTGAAATATTCTATACCTGTATTGTACAATATGGTAACCAGTAGGTGGGCTATTGAATGATTGAACTATGGCTGGTGCAATTGAGGAAGTGAATTTTAAATTTCTTTTACTTTAATTAACTTCAATTTAAATTTGAATAGGCACATGTGGCTAGTAGCTACTATATTCAACAGTACAGCTCTAAATCAGTCTCTAAATCAATCTCAGTGGTCTCTAAATCAATCTCAGTGGTCTCTAAATCAATCTCAGTGGTCTCTAAATCAATCTCAGAAATTTCAAGATAAATACCTTCCAATCTATCTGTCTTAAACACAAGAAACTATATGTATCACTTTCCTGTTTAAAGATGGTCAATGCCTCCTCCTATGTTACAATTTAGTCCTAATTCCATAGGCTCGCATATAAAGTCCACTTTGAACTGGTTCCATCACATTTTTCCAGTCATGTTTCCATTAATATCATTTTTTTTTTTTTTGAGGTAGTGGGGCAGGAGATTGAACCCGGAACCTCATAAGTGGTAAGCCAGCACTCAACCACTGAGCCACATCGGCTCCCCTGAGTTGTTTTTTTTCATTTATTTTGCTTTTTGTTTGTCTTTGTTTTTAGGAGGCACCGGGAACCGAACCGGGAACCTCCCATGTGGGAAGCAGGCGCTCAACCACTTGAGCCACATCTACTTGCTTAATATCATTCTTAAATGCTCTAATCCATAATTACTTGAATTAATTGAATTCTCTTTGTTCTGGGTCCATAGCTTATCCCTTCTTCACACACTGATTTCACTCACATCATATTCTCTCTTGGAAATCCCTTGCCCCAAAGTGCATTTCCAAATCATCTTCATTGTTAAGTTTCAGCTTAAGTTGCCACTTACTTCGTGAAGCTTTTCCTAATTTCCTCTGCTGTACACTGAATCAGCAAATCACTCTAGTTAGTATATATCTGTTTTTCCTTCAGATCTATTTGCGGTCATAGTCCGTATGTCTGGAACATGTCCCTATCATATTCCAAAATTGTCAGTCTTTGGTCCAGTGTCTTATACATATAATATTCAAAACAACTGGTTATCAAATGAATTGATCAAATCATAAATAATTGAATGAAGGTAGACATTTGAATTTGAGACATTATCATCATCAGACTCTTTCAAATGAAGACAATGAAATCATTAAATAAATATGAGTTTATAAATAAGTATATCCCAGGTATGGAGATATGTTATAGACATGCTCCCAAAATATGCAGTCTCCTCAGTTATAGCTGAATTTACATATATTATACAAATTGTTTTATCTTTTTAAAATGCATATGTAACACATATACATGGTTGTGCACTATGTACTTCAAAAAGTAATTTTTATTTTAAATTTTTCTAGATAAGTAACTGTTCTCCATTTTAATTCCCACATGTAAAGCAATCTTAAAATTTCTAATTATGTGCTACAAAATAAAACATTGTGTGAAAATATTTATTTTAAACCAGAATATTATGTTAAGTTGAGAAGATTTTTCCACCAAGAATATTTGTTTGCCATCTGTATTCAGTCCAAGAAAACTGTTCATTACTCTAAAGGAAACTTGGTTGATGGACTCTCTACATCTTGAAACTATTGAATTATTATAGTCACTGACATGTTAAAGATCAGATGCTCTATTTAATATTCAGTGAACTTTCCCTAGAAAATCCTAAGAAGTTCATTTATTTTCTAAGAAACATTAGTCTTAAATCACAAATAGATATATTAAGATTTACAACATAATCCAGTCTGTAATAAAATTTTTCAATAATCAACTTTGCTTGATTTTTTTCTTATCATGGAAATTGATCCCAATGTAAATAATATTACATGGCAAACTGCACTACGGGTGGCATTAGACAGGGCTCAATTGCTAAAGACTCCCAAGACCCACAATAACATGGCTTACAAATCTCCGGTACATTGAAGGAAAAGGCTACAGTAAGACAACAGCATTCAAGTCAGGATCTGTTCCACAGCCAAAGAGTGCCTCACAACAAAGATCTGGAGAAGCCAGGCATCAGCTCCTACTGTCCTCCCTTTGCGAAGGCCATAACAGGATGCATCTTTTCTCTCAGACCAATAAATGCAATTTTCGCTTTCATTGGGACCCACCGGTGTTTGCACAGACTACTATAGGACCAGGGAGGCCAAAGTGGAGTCTCAGCCAGGGCTACTTGTACCCTGATGGTCCCATAAGCATATTCCTATGAGGTAACCAGGCCCAACCCAAGGTCATGTCCTCTGGGGGCCTCACCAAGACCAGGTGCAAATCATCACTCTCCCTTATCAATAAATAAAGCTGGCATGGTACAAACCACCCCCCAAAACTCCGCAGACCCATGGTTACAAAACAATACTAATAAGCAGTGTAGTTTCTGAGCTGGCTACAGCAGTGCTGTGCAGGTACTTTCATATTTCAGTAAAACGGCTCAGGCCAGTCCCAAAGCAGCTGGAATTAACTCTCACAGCACACAATCCAGATAACACGTGTTATTTCCTGCAACACATGAAAGTGACAAAGAATTAGTATTCAGAATATATAAGCAACACTAGTAAATTAGAAAGACAAATAACCTAAAAAAAAGAAGAGCAACCCCAAAATTAAAAATATACAAAACATTCATCAAATTGCCACATTTTTCAAATGTCTGATAAATTTCAGTAAAAATTTGGGCAAACAAAAGTCATCATATGTTACCATCAGAGTGGAAAATTGCATGATCACTGAAAACAGCAATTTGGCAAGCTTGACAATAGCTCAGGATGTTCATTCTGTAAGATTAACTATTCAGCTTACAGGCATACCTTAAAGAAACTAAAAAGTATAACACAGGGAAACTTTTGCACAATTATTAAATGCATCAGTGTTTGTAACCATGAAAAAAACAGAAATAGCCTACTACCTACATATAGAAGAATAGATCAATAAATTATATATTTCTCAAAGGGAATATGCAGCAGAAGTTAAAATGAATGATTACATGCTATACATATCACGAGTCAGGGATGTCATGTCCTATACCTCCTGGATGGTGAATGTGCTGTTAACACTAATATTTAAAAACATATAATTGAGATAGAGGAAAGCAATTTCAGAAGGACACAAATAATACTGTATCATTCATCTGAAGCTTAAAAAGAGAGAACATATGTAGCGGATTATTTATGGATCCATATAGATGTAATGAAATATAAAATTTAGGAACGATAAACACCAACTCCTGGACAGTGGCTACCTAAGAAATGTTCTCAGTGAGGAGTTCAAGATTATATATTTCTTTCAAAAGTAGGCACAATGCTCACTATTATTTAAATCTGGGTATTGGGTTGAGTTGTTAACACAGCTCTTCAGTGTTTTTGCATGTTTGAACTATTTATCATTTTAAATAACAAATGCATTAAAACATATAAATATTAAATACCTGCACATAGTAGCCAAATATTTCTCAAATATCTGGACATTCATGACAAATAACTGAATAAATAAATAGACTTATGGTGTTGGTTTGTGTCTTTTGTGGACCCCAGAAAATTAGGTTCTTAAATTGAACCTATTGATTAGACAAGATCAATTAAGGGCCATTTGATTAGATTGCTCCAGTAGGGTGTAGCCCAGGGTGGGTTTTTTTTGTTGCTGTTTTTTGTTCTAGGAGGTACCAGGGATTGAACCCTTGACCTTGTATATGGGAAGCAGGCGCTCAACCACTGAGCTTCACCCTCTCCCCTCCGGGGTGGAGAGTATCTTAATCCTCTTACTGGAGTCCTTTATAAATGGAGGAATAAAAAGCTTCAGGCACAGAAAAAAGTCACAAAGGCAGAGAGAAACCACCAGAAGTTGACAAACCCGGGAAAGAGAAAAGCCACAGATGGAGCAGCCCAAAGCTGAAAGCAATGAGGCCCAGAGAAGAGGGCTGAGACTGAAACCTGCACATGCTGCCATTGTGCCCTGCCATGTGAGAGGAATCCAGGACCACCAACAGCTGGTCCTCAGGGAGAAGAACATCCCCTGATGAAACCTTGATTTGGACATTTTCACAGCCTCAGAAATGTAAGCTTTTAACCTAATAAATTTCCATTGTAAAAGCCAACCCATTTCTGGTATATTGCTTTGGCAGCATTTAGAAAACTTAAACACTTATGAATAAAAAAAGAAATCGATGTTTCATTTCTTTTTTAAGAAAAATTCTTAGTCTTTTCTATTTTTTTTTTGCAATTTCACACTCTCCTTTTAGAAGGAGAGCACTGTAATTGAATTGTATTTTCCAAAACTACGATATTCTAAAAAGGCAAATAAAATCAGTATGTGTCCTTCTGAAACAATTTCAATATGAAAGATAATGGTAACTGTAACTGATGTCCAACAGGGTATATTATGCAGTTTCTACACACCTGCACAAAGGGGTGAGGGGAGGATGGTGTTTCCCTCGCCTTTAGGCAGATGAGAAAGAGGGGAGCTTTAGAAATCATTTGGAGAATCAAACCCATGTCTCCTAGGATTTGTACTGTAGAGGGACAAGTGCAGAACCAATTTGAAAGACATTCTATCAAATAGATAGTGAGGCCATGGAGGTCCAAGTGCTCCTGCACCGATAGATCATAGATAGATAGATAGATAGATAGATAGATAGATAGATAGATAGATA
>JAKSZT010023082.1:11212144-11252810 GCA_026826555.1 Tolypeutes matacus | reverse complement strand
ATAGATAGATAGATAGATAGATAGATAGATAGATAGATAGATAGATAGATATAGATAGATATAAAAGATAAATAGATGATAGCTAAGTAAAATTTTAAAGCAACCTAAAATAGATTAAGTGTGGACTTTACATGAAGGAGCCTGCCTGGGTTTATCTTGTATCCTTCCCTAAATTATTGCCTGGTTGTGGAATATGACCCAGTTTAGGAATAGAAACTGAGGTAGGCGTCCTAAACTGCCAGCCAGAGAAGAGACTATACCTTATTTTCCTGGAGAAAGAAAGAGATGAGGAGAGTGGGGGAAGGGAGAGAACAAAATAAACCCTGCCCACGCCCATCAGTAGTTGCTCGCTGCTTTAGGAATTTCTAATGCAGAGTTCTAAATGACTATTTCCTATTCTGGGGCTTTGTGTTTTTGCCTCCCTGGGTCCCATATTATTGTCTATTATTTAAGTAGTTTCTTCACAAGAGTGTTTTCCTAAATGAGATGACCTTGACTGAGCTTTTGGCAAAATTGTTACACTTCTCAACATTCTTTGCTTATGGCTGCAAAATTCCCCATTATGATGCCTAAAATGTGTACACCTAGGGTCCTGATTTGCGTTTTGTGAACCCCCAAAAATTATGTTCTTAAGCTAACCCAACCCATTCCTGACCCTATAAACGCAGTGTAGATGGGGCCTTTTGATCAGATTCAGTTAAGGGGCCTTTCATTAAACCACTTTAGGGTTTTGGTTGGACTACGTCACTGAGGCGTGACCCGGCTTAGGTCTGCGCCCCCTTGATGGGGTCTTATAAAAACTGAGAACTGGAAGCAGAAACACAGAGAGAAAGATAGCCGTCATTTTGACCCTGCAGTGTGAAAGAAGACTCCAGGATCAGCTACAGCTGAGAGGGGCCGGAGGCTGAAAATCAGCCAAGAAGCTGAAAGAAGCCTGGGAAGAGAGGAGACTTATGCCTGATCGCCCACAGCTGAGCTCAAGGAGAAGGCAAGCCAGAAGGAGAAGTCAGGGACCCTGGCAGAGATCGCAGCCATCTTGCTTTGCCATGTGGCAGGACTCCAGGATCTGCCAGCAGCCAACCTTTAGTGAGAAAGCGTCTCTGATGGTTCCTGGATTTGAACATTTCACAGTCTCAGAACTGTAAGCTTTTACCCCAAATGAATGATCTTAATAACAGCCAACCCATTTCTAGTATATTGCATCGGCAGCCTTTGCAAAGTAAAACACCAAGGTATAATGCGATGGACCATTGGAGGTGTCTCTGCACGACTAAACAAAAGAATGAGATAAAGTGTGTGGCTTGGTGACAAAAAACATAGGAGACAATAAGCAATTAGTTACACCCTTCTTAGCCTTTTGGGGGTTTTTGTTTGTTGTTTGTTTTTGGTCTGAAAATTGATTTGATTCTCTAAACTAAATGAAATAACCCCCTATAACCCATATAACTCTTATAACATTCATTTTGAGTTGTATTACGTTAGATAAGTCTTAGAAAATAGAAGGTAGTGGTTTAAAAAAAGAAGAATAGCTTTATTGATTTATTTGCACAAACCCATCATGGCCTTGGGTCACAGGTTCATTGCTACCCTGAAGCTATTCATTGACCCAAAGTAGAAACTTTGTCCATGAATGGACCACTTGCTAATAATCGCTCTTGGGATATAGGAAGACTACAGCATTGTAGAAAAGGAAATAGAGCAGATGTTTTAAAATCCTCACACAGGATGCATTTGATTACAAACATGTTAATGAAAATTATTCTATTATATGCAGTCCTTTGTTGTCCCAGTGAAAATTGTGCCATTTATGCCCACTGAGCACAAACCTTGGTTGTACTTTCAGCTATTCCACTCCATTTGAACAGTTATTTTCTGCTCTTCCTTCATTTCTTTTTAATGAAGTCTTTAAAAAAAATTAACATTCTTAACTTATTCTGCCTTGGGAACAGTTACTTTGAATTCAAACACACATTTCCTTAATTTAAAATAAAAATGAGAAATATACAAAACGATTTTATTTTGTTATGCAAATTTTTCCTTTGCCTTTGCATCAAACGGAACACAAATGAGGACTCCTGTCGCTATTTTCACAGCTGAAAACAAAGTTGAGTATTAACACAGACATTAATATTATATATAAGTGTTAATTCAGTTGATTATTGATTTGTGTGGTAACTCACTATAAAGGAATAGCAAAGATTTGAAAGAGCCCACAGCAGAACTGTGATAAAAGTATTGGCCCGAGCTAAGTATACTAGATATTTCTTTGCTTAACAATATGATCAATAGTTATTAGTTACATGTTTAGGAATTTGAGCAGCTTTAATGTTGCTACATAAATGATTAGTAAAACACATAGTTTGAGCTTTATTGAACATATACAATTTCATTATTCTCCTTTTCAGGCAAAACGCTGATTTTGAAGTCAAATATGAACTTTCATTTTATATTGGATAACTTAAAAACCGTCGTTACTTGGATGTAACCCAAAGTCATACCAGGGAATTCATAGAAAGAATTCAGACATATTAATCTAAAATTATGCAAATTTAAAATGGGATTGTCATTTAGAGCATAGATTTGTCATTATGAGACAAATATGTCATTGTCTCGAAAAAGATGAGCTTTTTAAAACCAAAAGTTACACATCAAAAATTTTTATTTCATTTTTTTGTGAACCAGTATTTGTTATTTTTTTTAAATAAGGAAATATGTGTTTGAATTCAGTTTTCTGACCATACCCTTAGACATATTTCCCTATGCAGTTTGCTCTTCCATCGCCATACAATAGAAAACATACTGAAAATTAATTATCATGTTAATCACATCAAATCATGTAAATCACATGAAATGCCCTTGAATATCTGACATCTATGGTTTTCCTTTCTCAAATATGGCATTGTAAAATTGCCTTGGTAATAGTATTATGAGGCCATTTGGACACTGTTAATGAATAGTTTTCAAACAGGAGCACATTTGCTCCCAGAGGGCATTTGGCAATTTCTGGAGGCATTTTTTGGTTGTCAAAATTGGGGGAAGGTGCTAATGGCATCTGGTGGGTAGAGGCCCGAGATGCTACCAAACATCTTACAATGCACAGGACTGTCCCCCACAACAAAGAATTATCCAGCCCCAAATGTAAATAGTGCTATGGTTGAGAAACCCTGCTATACAACAATGCTGTCCAATAGAAACATAATGTGAGTCAAAAATGAGAACTACATGGGTCATTTAAAACTTTCTTGTGGACATATCACAAAAATTTAAAAAGAGGTAAAATTATTTTTAATATATTTCATTTAACCTACTATATCAAAATTATTTTCAGTTCAACATACATTTATTTAGTATAACATATTAAAGAGATATTTTACATTATTTTGTACTTTTAAAAATCCATCTCAGTTCAGATTACTCATATTTCAAGTGCTCAATAGCCACTTGGTTAGTGGCCACCATTCTGGGCAGGGAAGCTTTCCCATATTTCTACCTTCACCACTATCCACCCATATCTTACATCTATGGGGAAAAAAATACTGGTCTAAACTGATTTATACCACCAGGTGTGACTGTTGTTTTCTTTTGTGTATAAAGGATCTTACCCAAGGATCTTATTAAAATGAGCCCTTTCATACTAATTTTACATCTCATCTTTAAAATGATCCCTTTTTATGACTTTCATCAACAAGTCAGAAGGAATATTAAGAGAATGTAGTGCAGCCTCCATTTCAGTTCAGCAATTCCATCACTTACAGTGTCAGGTCTGTTGGACTATAGCTCTTTCACAGTCCAAAGTTTGAAAAGGGAGGAAGGTACTTTTCTAAGAGGAAGCCTAAATACCAATTTTTATTTACTGTAAGTAATTCTAGTAAATTAAAACAGCCAAAATATTTAGGTAGACATCTCTCTTTTAAAGTTAAATAGGGGGAACGGATGTGGCTCAAATGGTTGGGCATCCGTTTCCCATATGGAGGGACCGGGGTTCAATCCCCGGGACCTCCTGGTAAAAAGAAAAAAAAAATTAAAGTTAAATATATTATGCCTGATGGGCTGTGTTTTGCTTCAGTTTAACTTGACACTGGGGTGCTTACTTCAGTTTTCCTCGAGAAAATCAGTCTGTGGTTGGTGGCTTAGAGATGATGCCATTAGGTCAAAAGAGAACCCCCTTTTCAGTGTGGTTATTATAGAATTAACTTTGCTCTGGGAAAATAGGCAATAAATTATTGGTTTATTGAATAAGTGGCCAGACCGTGCCAACCAGAATTCTGTTGACAGATTATAGGAAGTTGGAAGTCCATCTTTTCTTAGCTTTGTTTCCTGAAAAAATAAGGTTATCATAAAGTAAACATATTAATCATTTATCATTTTAATTTCTATTTTAGAGGAGTAAGACCTCAAAATATTAATAAAATATATTTTGCCTAGCAGAAAACATAAACAAATTGTTAAAATTATTTGATCTGTTGTTGAAAACTCTTGTACTACTCCATACGGTATCTGGGGTGAATTTGATACATATTATGTATCATTCGTATTATGGCCTGTTGAATGATTTATCTTAACTTTGTACTTTTCCTCCCATGGAATCTCTTTCAAATGGCCAGGAATTATGGGGAATTTCTGTATTTGCTTTGAAAAGGTCACGCTAACGCTTGCAAATTTCAGATGTACTTGATATAACAGCAAAGTCTTTGAATTTCTCTAAAACACGTTAAGAAAGTTCTCAACTCACAAAAGATTGGAATCTTAGAATTGAGAAGAACAGATTGTCAAATGAAACATGATAGTAGGTGGTAGAATTTGTTTAAATATAGTTATCTACTCTTTAATAATTGTTGCTGAAAATGTACCATCTGCTTGAAAAGAATAATCATTTGTGACATATCATGGTAATACATTCATCAGAAAGGAGGAGTTTAATTTATTTTGGAAAATTTCACTTATCTTGAGTCATTAATTAAGTGTATTTGGTCAGTGTGTTAGGCCATTATTAGAAATTTTCCAGTGAGCTATATGGTATATCTTTTAGTCAGGTGGTCTCTTTGGATCTGGTTTAGAATCACTACCTCAGTGCTGCAGAGAACAAACAGAAGTCTTGTAAATGGGGATACATGATATGAAGTATAGTATTGGTCAAATGGATGTCAAGGTTTGGTATGGTCTGGGGAAAATGAAGTTTCTTAAATATTCATTGTGAAGGTTTGACAAATAGCTACTAATTCGTCTATGCATAGCTATAGTTCTCTTTAGCCTACTATGAATTGAACAAATAAAATGATTCTGTTGTGTGAGTATAATCAAGAACAAATGGAATATTAAACATCTTAATATTCTATAAATAATGGTATAAATCTAACACATTTTTCTTAAACTTTTAATTTTGGAATGATTTCAAACTCACAGGAGAGTTGCAAAAATAATACAAAACCTACACAGAGAACTCCAACATAGATCCCCCAGATACCCGGATGTACCAATTTTAACATTTTGCCACATTTGTTGTCCCATTCCATCTATCAATCCATCTCTATATCTATCATCTATCTATATATATCTCTATTCATATATCTTTTTATCTATTTTATAAACATCTGAGAGGATTATATGCATCATGCTATTTGAACACTTAATATTTCCGTGTACATTTCCTAAGAACAAGGATAGTCACCTATGTAACCACTTTAAGTGCAGTTATCAAGTTCAAGAAATTTAACATTGATATAAAGTTTATGGTCTCTATTCCAATTTTTTTTTACATGTCCTAATAAGGTCCTTTTGATCCTTTACTCCTCCATTATTATATCCAATCCAGGGTCATGTATTGCATTATACTGTCATGCCTCTTTAATTGCTTTTTTTTTTTAATTGTGGAAACATATATATAAGATGAACGTTCCCATCCCAACCACTCCCAAGCATGCCATTCAGTGGGACTAATCACAGACACAATCATGTGCTACCCTCACCACCATCCATTACCAGAATTTTTCTATCACCCTATACCCATTATTCATTAACTACTCATTTACCTTCCCCATGCCCTTGGAAACCTGTACTCTACTTTCTGTTTCTATGAATTTGCATATTCCGATTGTTTCATATAAGTGGAATCATACAATATCTTTCTCTTTGTGCCTGACTTATTTCACTCAACATGATATCTTCAAGGTTCCTCCATGTAGTGGCATGTATCAGAACTTCATTCTGTTTATCCGTTTATCTGCCGCTGGACATTTGGGTTGTTTCCACCTTTTGGTTATTGTGAATAATGCTGCTATAAACATTGGTGTATAAATATCTGTCCAATTTCCTGCCTTCAGTTCTTTTGGGTATATACCTAGAAGTGGGATTGCTGGGCCATATGGTGGTTCTATGCTTAACTTTTTGAGGAGCCACCAAACTGTTTTCCATAGGGGCTATACCATTTTACGTTCCCACCAACAATGTACAAAGGTTCCTGTTTCTCCAAACTTTTTGTCAGCACTTGTTATTTTTTTTTAATAATACCCATTCTTGTGGATGTGAGGCTGGGTCTCATTTTGGTTTTGATTTGCATTTCCCTAGTGGCTAATGATGTTGGGCATCTTTTCATGTGCTTATTGGCTTTTGTATATCTTCTTTGGAAAAAAGTCTATTCAAGTCCTTTGCTCATTTTAAAAATTGTATTATTTGTCTTTTTGTTGTTGAATTATAGGAGTTTTTGTTTATTCTGCATATTAAACCCTTATCATATATATGGTTTACAAATATTTTCTCCCATTCTGTTGGTTGTCTTTTTACTTTCTTGATAATGTCCTTATATGGACAAAAGTTTTTTATTTTGATGAAGTGATTTTTTTTCTTTTGTTGCTCATGTATTTGGTGTAAAGTTTAAGAATCCATTGCATAATACAATGTCCTGAAGATAGTTCCCTATGCTTTCTTCTAAGACTTTTATACTTGAGTTCTTGTATTCAGGTCCTTGATACATTTTGAATTAATTTTTGTATGGTAGGATGAAGGGGTCCACTTTCATTCTTTTGCATGTCTAGATGCAGTCTTTCCAGCACCATTTGTTAAAGAGTCTCTTCTTTCCCCATTTAGTGGACATGGCTCCCTTGTCAAAATCAATTGGCCATGGAGATGTTTATTTCTGCACTCTCAAATCTATTCCATTGGTCTGTATGTCTGACCTTGTGCCAATACCACATTAATTAGATTACTGTAGATTTATAATAAGTTTTGAAATTGGAGAGTGTGAATACTCCACTTTTTTCTCTTTTAGGATGGTTTTGGCTAGGCAAGGTCCCTTGTCCTTCCATATGAATTTGATTAGTTTTTCTGTTTCTGTAAGAAGGTGTTTGCAATTTTTACTAGGATTGCATTAGGTCTGTAAATTGCTTTGGGTATTATTGACATCTTAATAATATTGAGTTTTCCAGACCATGAGCATGAGATATCTTTCCATTAATTTTGGTCTTCTTTTTTATTTCAGTAATGATTTGTAGTTTTTTTGTGTGTGTACAAGTCCTTTACATCTTTGGCTAAATTTATTCTTAGATATTTGATTCTTCTCATTTGCTATTGTAAAAGGAATTGTTTTCTTGATTTCTTTTTTGGACTGTTCATTGCTGGTTTATGGAAACATCTCTGATATTTGTGTAGTGATCTTGAATCCCACCACTTTGCTGTATTTGTTTATTTGCTGTATTTTTTTACTAGCTGTAATAGCTTTCTTGTAGATTCTTCTGGATTTTCTATAAATATGATCATCTGTAAATAGGGTGGGTTTATTTCTTTCCAATTTGGGTGGTTTTTATTTCTTTTTCTTGCCTTTTGCTCTAGCTAGAACTTCAGGTGCAATGTTGAAAAGCAGTTTGGATAGCAGGCATCCTTGTCTTGTGTCTGATCTTAGAGGGAAGGCTTTCAGGGGTTCACCATTGAGTATGATGTCAGTTGTGGGTTTTCATATATGCCCTTTAGCATGTTGAGGCCATTCCCTTTCACTCGTGGTTTTGTTTGTTTTTTTTTTTTTAATTAAAAAATACTGCCAGATTTTGAAAAATGCCCTTTCTGCATCAATTGAGGTGCTTTCCCCCCCATTCTATTAATATGGTGTGGTTCACTGATTGATTTTTTTATGTTGAACAACCCTTGCATTTCTGGGATAATTTCCTCTTGATCATGGTTCGTAATTCTTTTGATATGCAGTTGGATTTGGTTGCTAGTATTTTGCTGAGGATTTTTTGCATCTATATTTATAAGGTATATTGGTCTGTAATTTCCTTTTCTTGTGATATCTCTATCTGGCTTTGGTATTAAGATGATGCTGTCTTCATAAAATAAATTAAGAAGTTCTTCCTCCTCTTCAAAATTTTTGGAAGAGTTTGAGGAAGATTGGTATTAATTTTTCTTTGAATGTTGACTAAAATTCACTAGTGAAGCCATCTGGTCTTGGACTTTTCTTCGTTGGGTGGCTTTTTTTTTATTAGAGAAGTAAGTTTACAGAACAATAATGCATAAGACACAGGATTCCTATATACCATCCCACCACCAACATCTTGCATTGGTGTGGAATATTTGGTACAGTTGATGAAAGCACATTTTTATAATTGTACTATTAACTATAGTCCATGTTTTAACTTGGATTTCACTGTATAGCGTGGTTCCAAGGATTTAAATATATATATATTCTGTTACCATATATACAATCTAGCATTTCCCCCTTTTAATCATATTCAGATATATTTTTCAGTGCTGTTAATTGTATTCACAATGTTATGCTACTACCACCGCCATCCATTACCAAAACATTTCCATCATTCCAAACAGGAACCCTGTACATTTTAAGCCTTAACTTCTTATTCCCTATCCCCACCCCATCCCCTGGTAACCTATATTCTAGATTCTGACTCTATGATTTTGCGTATTCTGTTTCAAAACAGTGAGATCATACAATATTTGTCCTTTTGTGTCCATATTACTTCATTCAACATGATGTCTTCAAGGATCATCCATGTTTTTGCATGCATCAGGACTTCCTTCATTTTTTACAGCTGAATAATATTCTATTGTATATATATACCACATTTTGTTTATTCATTCATTGGTTGATGGACATTTGGGTGGCTTCTATATTCATAAGAGATCTTGGCCTGCAATTTTCTTTTCTTGTGGTGTCTTAATCTGGCTTTGGTATGAGGGTGATGTTGGCCTTGTAGAATGAGCTAACAAGGAGTGTACCCTCCTCTTCGATTTTTTGGAAAAGTTTGAGCAGAATTGGAGCTAAGTCTTCTTGGAATGTTTGGTAGAATTCCCCTGTGAAGCCACCTGCTCCTAGCTTTTCTTTGTCAGGAGGTTTTTTTTTTTTTTTTTTTTTTTTTTTTTTTTTTGATTACTGATTCAATCTCTTTACTATTAATTGGTTTCTTGAGATCTTCTATTTCTTCTTGAGTCATTGTAGGTAGTTTGTGTGTTTCTAAGAATTTGTCCTTTTCATCTAGGTTATCTAATTTATTGGAATACAATTATTCATATTATCCTGGTATAGTCCTTTTTATTTCAGCAGGGTCAGTAGTAATGTCCCCCATTTCATTTCTGAATTTTGTTATTTGTATCCTCTTTCTTTTTTTCTTTGTCGTACTAGCTAGTGGTTTGTCAAATTTTATTGATCTTTTCAAAGAACCCTCTTTTAGTTCTGCTGATTCTCTCTATTATTTTTGCTTTGTTTTGTTTTCTGTTTCATTTATCTCCACTCTAGTCTTTGTTGTTTCCTTCCTTCTGCTTACTTTGGGTTTAGTTTGCTCTTCATTTTCTAGTTCTTCCAGTTTTGAGTTTAGGTCTCTGATTTGAAATCTTTTTCTTTTTAAATGTAAGCATTTAGAGCTATAAATTTCCCTCTCAACACTGCCTTCACTGCATCCCATAAGTTTTGGTATGTTATATTTTCATTTTCATTCACCTGAAATTACTTCCTAATTTTGCTTCTGATTTCCTCTAACTCATTGGTTGTTTAATATTATGTTGTTTAATTTCCGCATATTTGTGAATTTTCCATATCTCCCCCTGTTAATGATTTGTAGCTTCATTTTGTTGTGGTCAGACATTGTATGATTTCAATATTTTTGAATTTATTGAGCCTTGTTTTGTGACCCAAAATATGGTCTGTCCTGGAAAATGATCCATGTGCCCTCAAGAAGAATGTGTATTCTGTTTTTTTTTTTTTTTATTTATTTTTTTCCTTTTTTTTTTTTTTATTATGGGTAAAAATCAAAATTCTCATAATACATACAAACATTTGCAAAATGATATATAAATATATATGCATATATGTGTATTTGCTTACAAAAATGTTATTTATATATATATATATATATATACATATATTTCAAGAGGTGCTTAGATTACCTAAAATATTACACGGAACCCACTGGGATTCCCATGTTGCCCACCTCCCACACCTCCCACCACATCCCACACAAACATCTCCCACAGTGTGGCCCACTTGTTGGGTGCAGTATTCTACATATATCTGTTACTTCTAGTTGGTTTAGTGTACATTCAAGTCCTGTACTTCCTTATTGATCTTCTGAGTAGATATTCTATCCATTATTAAGAGTGGTGTGTTAGCATCTCTTACTATTAATGTACAACTGTCCATTTCTCCCTTCAAATCTATCAGTATTTACTTCATATATTTTGGGGCTCTGCTGTTAGGTGCATATATATTTATAATTGTTACATCTTCCTGTTCAATCGTCCCCCTTATCAGTATATAAGGAGCATCTTTGTCCCTTGTAACTGTTTTTGAATTAAAGTCTATTTTATTCGATATTAGCATAGTGACCCCAGCTCTCTTTTGGTTACTGCTTGCATGGTATAATTTTTCCCATCCTGTCACCCTCATCTACTTGTATCTTCAACTTTAATGTATGTTGAGAGGCTTTTGCTTACTGACTTCAGTGCATAATTTTTAATTTAATGGAGAGATTAGTCAACTTTTAAATAATCCTCCACTAATTTTTTTATTGCTGTCTTCCAATATGCATTAATTTTGCTTCTCTATTGTATGTCACCATGTTATAATCATAGCAACATTTTATGCTATATGTAATGCATTGTTTTTCCAATGTTTAAACAAAGCATGTTCTAGGCAGATAATAATAGTAGAAAATATAGTAAATATTTTGGCTTGTTCATTTACGCTCACCTAAATAACTAAATAACTTTGTGTGTCTTTTGATCACCTCTCACTTAAATTGACTGATTCTCATTCTCTTATAGGACACTTATTAATTTTATCTTGAATTTTATTGGCTTGCATTTTTTATCTAATTCCCTTAACTAATCTCTTCCCTTTAGAAGACAAGCACCTTAATGGCAGAGATCATCTTTTATACTTTTACATAATGTTTCTTGAATCTAGCATGTGTCACATATAGTAGGCCCTCAATCAATATTGGTATTAATTAAGTTGACTACTATATGCTTCTACCCATTTTGAGATTAATCAGCTGTTATGTATTAAGGAAGGAATTTAATGCACAACTCATTTTTCACAGAGGATCCAGCCAGATGGATTTTTTCCCCCTCTTAAGTGTCTGACACTTTTATATTTATTCCATGTGACATGTGCTCTTTCTGTCACATCTCTCACTTTAATTAGTTGATAATATCACCAAATGGTTTTTGGCTATATCAGAACAGGTATGTGTAGGAAGTAACTAGAATTCCCTTATGAATACCTCCAAATGCCAAATGAATTCCTAACACGGATATTAGGGGGAAAGAAGAGAGCATCTGCATTAGAGAGAAAAGTAAAGACACACTTCTTGGTAGAGGTGTAAAGGGATGTGCCCAGGACAATTACAGTGCTCTCCTTTAAAAACACAACTTCTGCTATATATACATATATATCACCTTGATTCTTTTGTCACCTAAATAATATCTAGCTTATTCTAGTACAGGGGTTCTTAACTTTTTTGTTCCACAAACCCCTTTGCCAGTCAGGTGAAAACCACGGACCCCTTACTAAGTCCACACTATATTGTGTATTATTTAATAAATATATCACACCCACACCAACACGTCCCCACAAGAATAGTGGTTTTTTTTTTTTATTTCAATTCAAGCTCACAGACCCCTTGTTAAGAACCCCTGTTTGAGTATAGATACTTACATCTGAATTGTTGGTTTTACCACTGAACATTGAAGAATTTTTAAAAATGCAAATATATTATTTAAGTTACTTAGAGCAAATGAAATTAGCCTCCAGGAATTAACTCTAAGACTGACCTCTAGCTACCAAAATACAACAAATTTGGAGGCACTAGCTTCATATACTCATCTTAGTTATTCACTTAGTACCTATATGACTTTGGCAAGACACTTAACCTATGTCTCAGTTTCCAAATCTGTAAAGGCAGAGATAAGGATATTATATGCTTTAAGGATTTTTTTTTTCACTCTGTGTGTGATTGTGTGTTTGTGAATAAGACACTCTTGGGTTTAATTCTCTCCTTTACCACTTATTAGCTCTATTACCTTGCACAAGTTATTTAACATGCACAAGACTCAGTTTTATATGTATATTTTGTCACCTAAAAATATCTATCTATCTATCTCTCTCTCTATATATATATATGGAGAGGGAGAGAGAGAGGGGGTATTAAATAAAAATGTGGATGTAAATTGGTTATGATACATAAAATTTCTCGTTTTAATTAGTATTATGATGGTGTTTCTAGTATAGTATATAGTAGTTTCAAAGTAAAAAATAAAGAAAACGACGAGCTTTTGGGGGGACTATATATGATCTAGATATTATCACAAAATGCCTTAAATATTTCTGTTGTTTAGTTTTACTATAAACTCTTCTATTAGCAATAATGAATATAAACTCTTCTGGTTCAACTTTGTTAATTACACTACAAGTTTGAATGTAAAAAAGTAAAATTGAAGAAAAAAGGGTATTTTTATTACTTATTCTTTACTGCATGGAGAAGCAATTTTTGAAAATAGGGAGTATCAAGAGCTAAAATAATAAAGCAAGCAAAAATACAATTTGGAATCTAGTGGATTTTCAAGCCATTGGACTAGATGAGATGAAGGCAGGGAGTGAGTTTCTATAGATAAGAGAAAAGGATTGAGAACTGAGACTTAAAGTCCTCTAGTGTTAGGAGCTTAAGGTTAATAGGAGGAATTGGAAAAGGAGACTTTAAGTTGCAGCCAGAGAGGTAAGAAGGGAGATCAAGAAATTGTGATGTCTTAGCAACCAAGGGAGGGAAGCGGATGTGGCTCAGGCGACTGAGCTCCAGCCTACCACATGAGAGGTCTGTGGTTCAGTTCCCAGTGCCTCCTAAAGAAGACAGCAAGCTGGTGTGATGGGCAGGAGCAGCAAGCTGATACAACAAGATGATGCAACAGGAGGCACAAGAAGAAAAACATAATGAGAAATATAACAAAGCAGGGAGCAGAGGTTCCCGGTGCCTCCTAAAGAAAAAAAAACAAGCAAGAGAGCAAGCTGGCATGACAGGCAGGCAGGGCAAGCTGATGCAACAAGATGATACAACAAGAGACACAAGAAGAAAAAACATAATGAGAGATACAACAAAGCAGGGGAAGGAGGTGGCTCAAGCGATTAGGCACCTCCCTCCCACATCAGAGGTCCTGGGTTCAGTTCCCAGTGCCTCCTAAAGACACAGCAAGTGCAAACAATGAGGGGGGAGAAGCAAATAAATAAGTAAAATAAATCTTTAAAAAGAAAGAAAAGAAACCAAGGGAAGAAAGTAGTGGTAGGGTTTGGGGGTAGGGGAGGAAGGATGAATGTGTCAAATGTAAATTGAGGATGGGAAATTGAATGTGAATCTCAGGTTAACTGGAGAAACAGGAAAATTAGGAGTAATTATTTGATGAGTTGGGGTAGAGATGATGAAATTGTTTTTTTGTTTTTTGTTTTTTTTTTTTAAATTTATTTATTTACTTTTTTTTTAATCCCCCACCCCGTCCAGATGGATGTCTTGTCTGTCTGCTCATTGTTTGTTTACCTTCTCCAGGAGGCACCTGGAACCCAGGACCTCCCACATGGGAGGTGAGTGCCCAATGGCCTGAGCCACATCCGCTCCCCACAGGCTATGGCATCTGTTCATTTAAGCATCTGCTTGTTGTGGCGGGTGCGGCATCTGCTTGTCTTCTTTAGGAGGCACTGGGACCTGAACTCGGGATCTCCCATGTGGTAGGCAGGCACCAACTGCTTGAGCCACATCCACGTCCCGAAATTGTTTTTAACATGCTGAAGCAATCTTAATGGTAGGAAACAGATGATTTCTAGTGGACAGTTTCTATATTCTCAAGCATATCTTATTTTTTACCACCTATTATTATGATCATTTATGTGAGTTTCTCCCACTTAAAAATCTTTGTAAGACTAATTCCTTACTTTATGTTTAGCAGAAGCATTGTATATTTTTGTTGAAAAAACATGAACGAATAGTACTTGAATAAATGGATAGATAGTTTGGATGGCTAAATGGGTGGATGAATAAATAAGTGAAAGTTTGAAGAAGTGTAAAATTGCAGCCTTAGAAGTAAGTCATGTGTAAATGTACGGATCTAATATGCGGTGATAGTTATATCTGCAGTTTTGATGTTTCACTCACATGATGGTTTGGAATGGTAACATTCTTCATGCTGAAAATCAGAGATTTTATTCAGGCAATCTATGCTCAAGAATGGAAGCTGATCACAGTTCTCCTGTAATATCAACACTCTGAGACCTCCACAAGTTACACATGTAAATGTACAGTGTAATTACTGGTTATATATTGTAGGATCTGGAATAATTTAGAAAACATCTAGAACAGCACTGTCCAACAGAAATATAATACAGATATAAATTCTAATCACCCATTATTTAAAATTTTCCAGTGGCCACTTTTAAAAATAAAAAATAAACATGAAATGAATCATCACAATATATTTATTGAACATAATATATCCAATTTCTACATGTTCTCTTTATAAAATATTAATGAAATATTTTACATTCTTTTTTCATACTGAGCCTTTGAAATCTTGTGTATATTTTACACTTACAGTACATCTCAATTTGGTCTGGCCCCATAACAAAAGTTCAATAACCTCATTTGGCTAGTGGCTACCATATTGGGTAGCACAGATCTAGAAAATCCAGAGGGATAGTAAAATAAGACCAACCTGGAAATGAAAAAGTCTTCAAAATTGTATTGTTATAGTTAATTGTATGTGTCAACCTGGCTTAGGTTTTGGTGGCCAGTTGTTTGTTCACTGGACTGCTTGCTACTTTGAGGGTATTTAGAGATGGGATTTGCATCTATAACCAGTTGATTGCACCTACCATCAACAGATCAACAAAGGAGATTGCCATCAGCAATGTGGAGAGTTGCCTCATCCAATCAGTTGGAGGTTTTAAAAGCTAGAACTGAGGATTTCAGAAGTCAATGGAAGAAATTCTGCCTCAAATTTAGCATTAGCTCTTGCAGGAATTTCCAACCAGCCAATTTCCCCTGGGGATTTCAGACTAAGGACTTTGGCATCACCTTTATTGTAATTCCAGCTTGGAGCCTGCCCTAAGGAGTTAGGACTTGCTAGCCACCATGGTCACTTGAGCCAATTCCATATCATAAATCATATACACACTCACACATATCCTGTTGGTTCTGATTCTCTGGAGAGCCCTGACTAATATATGTATTATGTCTTATTAAATAATGCATTGAGATTTGGGGAAGGGCGATTCTTGAAAGCTGTTTTAATTGTCTCTAATCAAAATCAAGCATAGATTGTGTATTTCATAAAGAGTCTGGGGGAGTGGATGTAGCTCAGTGGTTGAGTGCCTGCTTCCCACGTATGAGGTCCTGGGTTCAATCCCCAGTGCCTCCTAAAAAAAAAAAAAAAAAAAAAAAAAAAAAGAGAATGCTTTGGTTTTAAGTGTGTGTGTAAACCACATTTAGGAGCCTGGAAATTATTTTAAAATTATTTTCTAAATTAAGAATTATTTTAGTGCCAAAATCACTGCCTCTTTCCTAAATATTTGGAATCTCCCGTGAAAGTACTGGTAAGATACATGCCATTGTTCAATAGTCTAGCAGAAATAGTGCAATTCTGAGACTTGCATGCTGTACAACACATCCCTTGTTAAAAGGGTGATACAGCAAAATGTGTGGCTTTTAATTAGCTATCTCCTTCATAACTCTCTGGCAAAAAAATATCTGAAACTATGTTAATTAAACATGTTTTGAAAAGACTCGTATTATGTACATTATTTTATGGCATTAAAAACTCATACTTTTGTTTTGTCCCAAAGTTAATTTAAAATTTAGAAACCTTGAAACCAAGAGAGCCTTTATGATTCCAAAACGGATATATGGTGTATACTTCATTCTTTGAAGAGTAAGTGATATGGTACATGATTGTGTTCTTAATATTCATTCTCCACTGCCCTTGTAGAATTTGAATTATGGAAATCAATTAATTGGGGACAATGTCAGTGCTGTTTCTCATATATTGTAATCATTGCTATTGTTAGTCGAATAATATCAAAAGTAACTAGCTCTGTCAAATTCAGTTAGTCACTTAATTTATGCTTTACCACAGAGTAATATGCCCCAAAATAAGACAAGCATAATTCTTGGATAATGTCACCATGATTCCATCTTATAAAATATAATTTAACTTTTCTTTCTTTTTTAAAGTAGAAATGTCTAGATGAATGAAATTATTTCCTCTCCAAGACCAAAATGCATATTGTACCTATTTTAAGAATATTTCTATTAAGTACATTAATATTCATAGATCTGTCAGCAAAGCATAATTTGGTAATATTAAATAAATATGTAAGTGTGCATGTATACGTGTGTGTGTATATAATGTTTCTAACAACTTAATGTCATCTTAGGTTGAACTATAAGAGGTATACTAGTCACACAAAGGGAAAAATATATGTCCAGTATATTTTACTTGAGCAGAGCACATCTGAAATATGAAGTTGTGTTTTGAGCAATGTATCTTGGCACATAAATTCTTATATTCATCAATTGATTGACATGTATTATTCTCATTGTCATAGAATATAAACACCATGAGTACAAAATTATCTTAATACATGCACATTACAGCATGTATGGCACTGTCTTGAGTATATAGCAGTTAATTTAAAAACACTTGCCAAAATACTTCTAGCTGGTAAAGCAAAATATCTGGAAACGACCAATGTATTGAGAATTAGTAGAGTTCTGGTAGGTAATAACATGGCTTAGGAGAAAATTGAAGGGTACTTTAATATCATTTGTGCTATTCTAAAATGTGTGACCTTGAGTAAGTTATTTAAAATCTCTATGCCTTAGTTTCCTTAGTTAAATAGTGAGGTTCAGGGAATAAAACTGTTCAAATATACTTTATACTATTAACATTTCCTATAAACATAATAGTGTCTATTATTCCAGTAATGCTATTAATCATGTATCTGATTAAAGATATACTTTATTTTGTATTTGTAGAAACAGTTTTTTGGCATACAATTGTTCATAGTATCCTCTTATGATCTCTCTTATTTCTGCGGGGTCAGTGGTAATGTCTCCCCTCTCGTTTCTGATTTTATTTATTTGTATCTCCCTCTCTCTCTTTTTTTTGTCAGTCTAGCTAAGGGTTTGTCGATTTTGTTAATTTTCTCAAGAACCAACTTTTGGTTTTGTTGATTCTATTTTTTTTTTTTTTAATTCTTAGTTTCATTTATTTCTGCTCTGATCCTTACTATTTCTTTCCTTTGGCTTGGTTTGGGATAAGTTTGCTGTTCTTTCTCTAGTTCCTCCAGGTATGCAGTTAAGTCTTTGATTTTAACTCTCTCTTCTTTTTTAATGTAAGCTTTGAGGGCAATAAATTTCCATCTTAGCACTGCCTTTGCTGTATCCCATAGGTTTTACTATGTTGTGTTCTTGTTTTCATTCATCTCAAGATATTTTCCTGCAATTTCTTCTTTGACTCACTGATTATTAAAGAGTGTGTTGTTTTTTCTCCATATATTTGTGAATATTCCCTTTTTCTATCTGCTATTGATTTCCAGGTTAATTCCATCATTATCAAAGAAATTGTTTTGTATAATTTCAATCTTTTTATACTTATTGAGACGTGTCTTGTGACTCAACATATGGTCTATCCTGGAGAAGGATCCATGAGCACTTGAAAAGAATATATATCCTGCTATTTGGGTGTAATGCTCTATAAATGACTGTTAGGTCTAGTTCTTTTATCATATGATTCAGCTCTCTGTTTCCTTATTTATACTCTGTCCAGATGCTCTATCCAATGCTGACAGCAGTGTACTGAAGTCTCCAACTATTATTGTAGAGACATCCATTTCTCCCTATCTTTTTCTAACCTTTCACTTTCAACCTGGTTGTGTCCTTATATCTGAGGTGAGTAGATAGCATATAGATGGATCATATTTTTTTTTATCCATTCTGTCAGTCTATGTCATTTGATTGGGGAATTGAATCCATTAACAGTCAATGTTATTGAAAATATATTACTTACTTCATCCATTTTATCCTTTGGCTTTCTGTTGCCATATCTTACTATTGTCTATATTTTTACCCTTTATGTTATCCTTACTAATAGTCTTCATTTCTACACTCTTCTCCAAATTTCTTTCCCTTGTTTTTTCCTTTCAGGCTGCAGTACTTCCTTTAGTATCTCCAGTAAAACTGGTCTTTGGGTGATATACTCTGTTTTTGTTTATCTGTGAAGACATTAAACTCACCCTCATTTTTGAAGGACAGTTTGCCAGATACAGATTTCTTGGCTGGCAGTTTTTCTCTTTCAGTACCTTAAATACATCATACCACTTTCTTCTCACCTCCATGGTTTCTGATGAGAGGTTGGCACTTAATCTTATCAAGGTTCCCTTGTACGTGATGCATTGCTTTTCTCTTGCTGCTTTCAGAATCCTCTCTTTATCTCTGGTAATTGTCATTCTGAATGGTAGGTGTCTAGGGGTAGGCCTATTCATATTCATTCTGTTTGGGGTGTGTTGTCTTTCTTGGATATAGATATTTATGTCCTTCATAAGAGTTGGGAAGTTTTCAGTCATTATTTCCTCAAATATTCTTTCTGTCCCTTTTCCGTTCTCTTCGTCTCTGGGACACCAATAAGCACATGTGCATTTCACATTGTCATTCAATTCCCTGAAACCCTATTCCATTTTTTCCAGACTTTTCTCTTTCTGTTCTCCTGTCTTGTTAAGTTCAGATGTTCTGTCCTCGATTTCACTAATTCTGTCCCTCATCAATTCAAATCTGCTGCTATATATATATCTATTTTTTTTTTTTTTTTTTAGTTTGGTAAGAAATTTATTTGTCCTATTCATTAAAACATTTTGTATGTGTATTTAACATGTAATGAATTGCCCATAGAGTTGGAAGTGTATTTGGAGGTTAGATGGGTCAAATTGGAAAATCTTCCAGCAGCAGCAGATTGCTATTCTAAGAAATGCTATCAATAAATAACATTTGAGTTTGTACCAATATACCAGGTGTGAATCTTCATGTAAAATCAGTAACCAACATGTGCAATTAAGCCCCTCTGATGAAAAGATTGGGGGGCCTTAGAAGGGCCTTTTTTAGTATATGAAGATTCCAAACTGCTGCCCATTCAGCCAATGAAGCCATAGAGGGTGCAGCCCTGGTGCTTGACTGCATCCATGGTGGTGACCATCTTGCACTTGACATGCTTGGTGTAGGTGATGGCGTTACAGATCACGTTCTCTAAGAACACCTTCAGTATCCCATGAGTCTCCTCATAGATGAGGCCAGAGATGCACTTTGCACTGTCGCGTCAGGCCAGACACCGGATGGCAGGCTTGGTGATGCCCTGGATGTTGTCACACAGCACTTTGCGGTGGCACTTGGCACCACCTTTCCCAAGACCCTTCTTGTCCTTGCCACAACCAGACATATTCAACAAATGAAGAAAGAATTCGAATGTATTTTTAATCTCATCCATTGTGTCTTTCATTCTCATAATCTCTGTTAATTTTCTTTGCAGGCTTTCAAATTGTTCTTTATGTTCACCAGTGTCCACTTAATATCCTTTATCGCTTTAGTCATATTTTCTTTCAATTCCTTGAATTGATTTAGGAGATTTGTGTGATTATCATTGATTAATTGTCTTAAATCCTGGTCTCATCAGGATTTTTGGTCTGTTCCTTTGGCTGGGCCATATCTTCCTGTTTCTTAGTAAGGCTTGTAATTATTTGCTGATGTCTAGGCATCTGATTATGTTGGAGAATTTACTCTGATGGTCAATTTCTCTCTCTTGCCTAGTGGTTTTGTTTCATGGCTCTTCTTTAATTTTTCACTCAACTTATTCTAAGTCTTTAACATTGCCCAGCTTAAGTTATTAAAATAGAGCCAGGGACTCAATAATGGGGTGCAGACCAGATCAAGGGGACTGAGACAAAAGACACCTAAAAGCTGTTTTTCTCCTTGTAGTTTCCCAACTGGCCAGTGGATGGCATGCGTGAGTGAATCTTTCCATGGAAGTGACGTTTTCAACCTCCACTTGACTGTGATTCTGATCTGGCCCGAGCTGAGATTCAAAGCAGGCTATGCTGGCCAAATTCACTGAAGAGAAACCACTTTCCACCCTCCGCCATACCCTCCCTCTTCCCAGGGAGTAAGACATCTGTTCCCCTCTCAGTTGGCTGCAGTGAGCCACAGGTTTTATCCAGGCTGTTCACCTTGAGCCTGGGCAATGTGTGCCATTCCCAGCCGTAGGGGTTAGTAACTCAAAGATTTTGTTCTGGCTTCTTTGTCTCTCTGTCCCTCACCCTCCTGGGGGGTATGCAGCACTCTCCTGGTCTGCAAAGCCCCAAAGCAGGTCCCTCGGACAGCTTTTTTCCCTTCCTCGGTTATTTTTGTGAGAGAGTTGAGTCCTGACTATCCTGGCGCCATCTTCCCAAAAGTCTCCTCTCACTATAGTTTTGATTTGCATTTTCCTGATGACCAGTGAAGTTGAGCATTTTTCCATGTGCTTATTGGCCATTTTTATATCTTCTTTAGAGAAATGTCTATTCAAACCCTTTGCCCATTTTTAAATTGGGTTGCTTATCTTTTTGTTGTTGAGTTGTAGCAGTTCTTTATATATTCTGGATATTAAATCAGATATATAGTTACTTATTATTTTCTCTCATGCTGTAGGTTGTCTTTTCACTTTCTTGATAATGTCCTTTGACTTACAAAAGTTTTAAATTTTGATGAAGTACATTTTATCTATGTTTTCTTTTGTTGCTTATGCTTTTATCTTTTATTTTCATATCTCAGAAATTGCAGCCAAATTGAAGTTTATGAAGGTTTCTCCCAATGTTTTCATTTTAAGAGTTGAATGGTTTTAGCTCTTATGTTTAGGTCTTTGATCCATTTAGATTATTTTTGTCTATGATGTGAGTATAGGGGTCCAACTTCATTCCTTTGCATGTGGATATCCAATTTTTCCAGCGCCATTGTTGAAGAGACTGTTCTATCCCAAATTAATGTATTTGTGAAAAATCAGTTTGCCAGAGATGTGTGGGTTTATTTCTGAACTCTCATTCTATTCCACTGGTCTATATGTCTGTCTTTATGCTGGTGCCACACAGCTTTGATGATTGTAGCTTTGTAGTAAGTATTGAAATCAAGAAGTGTGATTTCAACTTTGTCCTTCTGTTTACATAACATTTTGGCTATTCAGGGCCCCTTACAATTCCATATGAATTTCAAGATCAACATTTTTATTTCTGCAAAAATGGTTGTAGGGATTTTGAAAGGTATTGAATTGGATCTGTAGATTGCTTTGGGCAGTATTAAATCTTCCTATCCACGAACATAGAATATCTTGCCATTTATTTAGGTCTTCTTTAATTTCAGCAGTTGTTTTGTAGTTTTCAGTGTACAAGTCCTTCACCTCATTGATTAAATTTACTCCTAAGTCTTTTATTCTTTCAGATGATATTGAGTGGAATTGTTTTGTTTTGTATTTTAATTTCCATTTTGGAATGTTCTTTGCTGGTATATAGAAATACAACTGATTTTGCATGTAATTCTTGTAACTTTCAACTTTGCTTAATTTGTTTATTAGCTCTAATAACTTTTTAATGGAATTTTTGGAATTTTGTTTAGAAAGGATCATGTCATCTGTGAAATGAGATAGTTTTACTTCTTCTTTTCCAATTTAGATGACTTTCATTTCTTTTTCTTGCCTCTGGCTAGAACTTCCAGTACAATATTGAATAGCAGAGGTGAAAGTGGGCATCCTGTCTTGTTTCTGATTTCAGGGGGAAGGCTTACTCTTTCACCATTAAGTATAATGTTAGCTGTGGCTCCATCCATGTTCTTGAACCCAACTACTCCTATATCCAATGGTTACTCCATCTCTGATGTATTTTCAATCTCTTCCTCACTAGAGGTCTCTTCTCCCATATCATAGACATGTTCCATTGTTTTCAATCATTAAAATAATAAAAATAATAAGCATGCACCCCACAGCTTCCTTTGACAATTCCCTAACTCTCTTAACTCTTTTACAACCAAATATTGGGACAGAGAAACCCCATAAGTAACACCTATGGTTTCTCCTCAATTTATAACAAACTGAGATAAAAGCACAGAAGATATATAAGTGGAAATCTGGCAATATATCTCCTCTGCTTGTATTTTCCTTAATATTTTCCTTTCTCCACTGCTAGCCATGTATGTGTGGATTTCCTGACCTCTGGAAGCATTCATGACATCTTCACTCTTCTCCTCCAATCATATATATATCATTAAATCCCTCCAAGATAGAAGAGCCTCTGATTTTACATGTTATTTGGTAGTGTAGTAAACAGTATACTCTATATAAATCAAATAATATTTTAAACATAAAATAGACAACTTGTGATTTAAATAAATAATATGCTAAGTCAGATATTTGAATATCTCTACTCTTTACTACCAAATTGGCAAACATCCCAACTGAAGTTGGGGATATATTTTATTCCGGTAAACCAATCCCATTAAATATCATAATAGGGCACTGCTAATTAGCTGACAGAGTGGCATCATATATCTTTATCCCCCAATATTTATCCCCATATCATTCAGAAAAGATGAAAAGAAAATAACACCAAAGGGTATATATATGAATATATACAGTTTCCTTAATATGTTTGCTATTCTATCATTTATAAAGTTAAGATTGGAATGTTAACTTTGTTAAAATCAACCACTGTATTCTGCTTTTTAATTTTTTTTACTATATCATTGGAAATTCCTTTAGTTCCATTTGTGTCTGTGCTTACTTTTCATTTTAATTCTTATATTTGGCACCTGTGTTTTCTCCCTACTCAATGTTCTATTTATTTAATGTTTTGAAGTGTTATCTCTTAAATGAATTAATTATTTGAGGGTTCTAATTTATTGCAGATTAATACAATTACTTTTTTCTTATTTCTGGATTATATACCTTCATTTTATCATTTTTGTGAAGCATTTTTTTCTTTAAAATTTTAATTTGGAAATAATTTCAAACTTATAGGACAGTTTCAAAAATAATGCAAAACCTATACAGAGAGCTCCAACATACCCCCTTCCCCCAGACTGGGATACATTTTTAATTAATTTACTTTATTAATTATTTTTGTTTAAGACAGGATCTTCCTTTGAGCACATATTCAACCACATCTCAAATTTTAATAGTTTTTATTTTTGTTCTCTGGACATGTTAAAATTTTACTTCTGCTATTTTCTTCAGCCCCTAAATTGGAAAGAGATAATTTAAAAGTTTCACTTAAAAATTACAGGTTGTTGGTATTATTTGCATATATTTTCATCATTAGTCTCTAGTTTCATTCGACTGTGTTATAATGAGCTGCCAGGTGATACTTAAAGCTTCTTCTAGTGGTTTGTTTTAGTAAATTTCTCCTGCATGTCTTGTATTTTGTTTTGCAAATTTTGATTGGTTTGTTATTTCAGATATTAAGATATATAAAAATATCCTTATGGTGAATTGTGCACTTTATCATTATAAAGTGGCTCCTCAGGTTTTAAAGTATTTTTTTTTCTTTCAATCCAATCCTGCATGATATTAATATCGTGACTATATTTTCTTTTCATAATATGCCCATCAGGTCCCTTATAATTATTTTGCTTTAATTCATTCCATGTAAATTTTGCTTTAGAGTAATCTTTTTTTGTGCACCACATTGTGGGGCTATGAGTTTTGACATTATCCAAGAATCCTTTCTTTCTGAGAGGCTAACTTTTCTTATATACATTTATTGATGTATTCAGAATGTTTGAGCTTACTTCTTTCCTTTTACTCTAGATCAGCCTGTTTCTAATATTTTCCTTTTCCTTTTTTGCTAAATGTTTTTTATATGCTTCTGTTTTTCTATCCATAATTCAGGAGTTTGGAAATTTCCATCCATTAGGTAGCTTGTTTTATAACTTAAAACATGTGTTAGATTACTGGAAGATATTGGCAGGGGTAGGGGTGGTGAATCAGATGTATTTGCAACTTTCTGAAGTTGAAATACAAAATCGGTTAGTTCTAAATAATTACAAAGGTAACTTAAGAGCCAGGGGCTTTTTGCATTCCTATTTATTTTTAAAAGAAGTGTGGCACCACAAACGCTCTTGAGGGCATAGCAGAGGTTAAAATAAGAAAAAGCAAGGAAATTGATGACTGAATTAAATGTAAAATTATATATACTATAATGGTGCAGCTTACAATGACACTATAATAAACTATGATATATAATTACTAAAACCTTTACAGACCTTTCCACCATAAAAGTTGAGTATATTAGCAGATTTCACTTTTCTTCATCTCTACTTCCTGATAATTATTTTTCTATTATATATAATATTATAAGCTCTATATCATATACTTTAATAATAATCCAGTTCTTGAATTGTCAAGTTAAGACTTTATATTTTACTTCCCTTTATGGAAAATGATGAAATTGCCATATGTATACTTTCTTTCACCCCATCCCATAAATTTTGGTTTGTTATTAGATAGAACCATATGAAATATGGTCCAACTTAATATATTATCATAATTTTAACTTACATAAACTATATTTCACACACAGCCTGGGGCATCACATGGCCATCTCTCTGTTTATGTTTCTCTTTGTTTCCAAATTTCTTCTCCTTATAAGGACACCAGTCGGGAAGTGGGTGTAGCTCAGTGGTTGAGCGCCAGCCTCCCACATACAAGGTCCTGGGTTCAATCCGGGATCCCTGGGGTAATCCAGTGTTAAGAAGATGAAAAAATGAAGCAACAAAGTATATAGGAGAAGCCAGTGAGAGGGACGAGCTAAAAGCCAAGGGAAAAACTGTTTCAATGTGAAAGTAGTGATCAACTGTATCACATGCTGCTGAATATTCAAGACAGATGAGCACTTAGCTCTGACCATTTCACTTAGTACTGTGGAGCTCATTAGTGACAATGCTATATTAACATATTTGCCCCAGTTCTTCACCTCTGTCTCTATCCATGCCCTTTGCCTTGTGGCTTTTCACTTCTTTCCACTAGAGGCAAAGTGTACTCCTGCCCCTTGCCCTTGTACTCAGCCATGTGACTTGCGTTGGTTAACTGAACGCAGATGCTCATTATGGTGTGCTAATTCCCTAAAAAGTGTAATATATTTCCATTTATCTTGACTTTCTATATCAAAGTGAAAAGGACATGGCCTGGCTAGTCAGTTGGTCCAAAGGGGATAAGATACCCATGAGGCAGATCCCCAGTCTGCAGTTTAGAGCTGTCCAGCAAAGCACAGACTTTATCAACTGACTCCTGTGATGGATGGATGCCAGCGGGATTATGTGCTTGTTACATGGCTGACTGATACGGTGACCTTGACAAGAGCCATGTTGTTGGAGTGATGGATAGAGAGTCTGACTGAAGCAAGTTCAAAGGAGAATGGTAAAAAAATAATTGGGCATGGTGTGCAGCAACACTTCTGTGCAGTTTTCAGTTTTTCCCATAAAAGGAATGTAAGAAACGAGGAAGTATCTGGAGGAAGATGTGGAGTAAAATGAAAATGATTTTCTTTTGGCATGATAGAAATGACAGCGTGTTTGTATGCTGAAGAGAATAATCCGCTAGAGTGGGGAAAAATTGATGATGCAAGAAAGAAGGTGGAGAATCACTCAGTCATTCTAGATGGTACTATGTACATAAATGAAGATTTTGGCTTGGAAAAGTTTCACATTCAAGGTATTCTCACGTGAAAATCCATGCATTTTCCACTTAAAATACTGTGAAGGTTCTTTCTCTTTCTAAAAGCAGTAAATGTGGAATGGGATTTGGGGGACATATTGTAAAGCTAATTTAGTGGAATTGAATATCCAGAGACTTTCTGAGGGTGAGCCTTTAATTAGATACATGATCTCAGGCAGGTCACCTAATTATTTAGATCACTTGTGTCCTCATCTTTTAAAATAAAATGAATAGAGATGAGTGCTAAATTTTCCTCATTTGCTCTAAGATAGCATTATTCCAAGACCCAAGAATTATGCTTCAAATAAGCCCCTCTGAGAGCTGTTGCCATCATTATGTGAGCACAAAGCTTACTGGCATCTTCCTGTACACCAGATCTCAAAATGCCTCTTTCACAGTAACATCCCAAACTCACCTAAAGGCAGATATTTTAGAATATCTGACATCTGCTTAGTCTCCCAAGGCTGGCGGAATGGATTGAATAATAGTTATTTTAGGATGTAATTGCTGCACTGTTAAAAAATAAACCCCTCTGCAAGTAAATAATGTCACATTTCCGAGCCAGTTATGTAACCAAAATGATTTATACAAATGAAAGAACATGATTTTGGGAAACAGTTAAAAAAGTCATTGCAAATGATTTCCATTACTAGCCTGCTGTGCTGTAAAAAATGTGATTCTCCACAGTTTAGTTGCTAGCCATGGAGAACAATGACAGTTTTCTTGTATTAAATTTTAAGAAATCTTAGCCATGGAGAAAGCTGGGATGTAGAGTAAAAGAATGGGAATAGGAAAGAACATAAATGACCTTAAATGCCTTTGGGATAAATGGAAGGTAAACAAATATAAGAAGTGATTAGAAAGCTGACAGTACTTGATGAGTTCTTACACAAACAATAGAGGAAATAGAGGAGTGGTAGAAGAGTGGTTGACAACCAGGAGGGGTTAAAAAAAAAAAAAAGGAATGAAAGGCTAAGGGGAAGAGATTAAGAAGACAAAGAAAAAGAAAGGACCTTCTAGTAAATTCCTCAGGCCAGGGTGCAGGGATATCCATAAATAATGATTGACAGGTGATCATAGTAGGTGATCTTAACAGATCAAAAGATCAATCCATATGGATGTAGTATCTTTGGCATATGGATAATTATATTTTATTTAAAATTTGATAATTTTAAAGAATATCAAGAAACTCAGGTTGGCATGCCATACTAACTATACCTGGGCCATTCCAATGTACATTAAAATCCTCAGTAGTCCACAAATTAAGAATTGCAATGCCCATATCACTTCAAGTTTGACAGGAAGGCTATGGGTGGGGTGTGTCTATGTATATGTGATGTAAGGAAATTTTAGATACGATTCACAAATAGAATAAGTAAATTAAGTTGAAATAGAAACTGGGGTAGCACAAAATTCTGAAAGTTAAAGTTAAACTATAATTTTAAAAATGCTAAAACTACTGGTCAAAAATCATATCATTTCAACTAACTATTTATTGTTATACAGGTAAATAACTAATTGGTATATTTTCCAAAATTTTATTTGACTTCATATAATGATTAATGTTTCAATACTCACATATCAATACACAGAAATACAGTATAACAAATAATATTTTACTTAATTAGAAATATAAGAAGAATGATGGACAGTCTCACTGAAAGTCACACTGATCCCGTACTAAAATGTCAAATGCATGATACGAGATAGCCCATCTCTTCTTTCAGGTTCTCTAAACAAAGGTTTAGGGAAAAATGTAACAAAACAAAACAAAAAACAAAATGTTAGTTGATGGAGAAATAATTTACCAGTATCATATTCTGTAAATCTTTTTAGGAAAGCAAGAACCCTACTAAGTCTCATTCTTTCAATTGAAATTCCTATTGACTTGCTACCTTTGTACTGACATTGACCTTCTATAGATGAAACCTCAGTAAATCCATTAAAAATGATCATAGGGAAAACTGAGCTTTTTCTTTTTGTACCAGAAATCTGAGGCAGGTTAGTATAGGAAGTAGGGAAGGCGGCTGAGACCCGGCAGACAACATGGCCGGCAGACCACATGGCTGTGAAGCCCACCTGGAAACTTCCTGAGGGGAAGGCTGCGGGAAAGATCCTACAAGACCCTGGCCATGAGATCCCATTTGGAACTCTTTCGGGGGTCAAGGAGAAGTCCCAGACAACCCCAAACAGGCCTCGTCATTGGGCCCCTAGGAGCTAACAAGTGGGGATCACAAGGCAACCAATCAGAGCAACAAACAGCTGGGACCCACCCCCAACATTAGGAAGAGGGAGGAGTAAAGGTCTTAAAAAGGTCTAACCTTGGGCTCCCACACTCGACTCATCCTGTAGCATGCCCCCATCCATGTCTAGGACTGTGTACACTTTTCTTGTTTCTTAATAAACTTTTTACTCCCTTGCCTACCCTATGGTGTGTCCTTAAATTCTTTCATGCGACATAAGCCAAGAACTTAGAGGCCCAGAACCGTTAGCAAAACCAGGGTTGATTTTTAAGTAAATTAAGTGCTTGACATCAAATTAGTTTATCATATCATTTGATGGCTTAGTCTCTATGTTGTTAAAATGACACATGACTGAATTTGACCTAATTTTTAAAAATTTTCATAATTACATTCACTGTTGCAGTCTCTGGGCTAAGAATCTGAGATATGTTGCCTCATTTAGTATCCTTTTTACTCCATTTCATGCCACAGATGTGGTAACTAATAGGTGATGGAGCCAGATTTCAAACCAAATCATGTTCAAACACAATCATTTTCTATTGCTCAGGCTCTTTTACAAAGTTACCCTCTGGGGCCAGGGATGGGAGTGGGGTGGGGATAAATAACTATAACTAGGCAAATGGATATATAACTATAGCTCAACAGCTAGATAGAGTAATAGATTTGGTATTCGATATTTGTAGATAATTACGTTACTGATAATTTGTATAATTTTAAAGCATGTCAAGAAACTCAGTTTGGCACACCATAGTAATTTCAGTTTCAACATCCCTGTATAATTATAAATATAGTGTATTTACCACAAAGCCATTGAATATTACCATAGCCAGGGGCAAACACTAGTGAGGCAGATCTGAGTTCCAATCCAAGCCCTGCTACTGACTGGGTATGTGACCTTGGCAAGTAGCATAACTCATATGCGCATCAGTTTCCTCATCTGTAAAAATGGGGATTTAGAATATATTTTCCTCAACATATTCTTGTATGAAATATAAAAACGTGGGGAGCAAATGTAGCTCAGTGGTTGAGCGCCTGCTTCCCACATACAAGGTCCTGGGTTCAATCCCCGGTACCTCCTTTACAAAATGCATGTGATATATCTGGCAGAAAGTAGATTTTTCCATCAACAATGAAGTAGATTGTAGTAAGAAAGGTAAGCAGCATACCAACAACACACAACAGCTGTGATAATAACTCTTTCTGCCTTTCTTAGGTTATTGTCTTTTGAGTCTTTAATTTTCACTCATCACGTGAAAGCATGGGAATCTGATCGATGAAATATTTAGTGCAAAAACAACCTCTACTTACATAACGCAGCGTCCCTGTCAGACGCATTCACAGTTCTTCCCTCTTCAAAAATGGCTAATTGTCATTCCATAATTATAGGAGTCGCAACACTTTGATGCAGAGAGATCTGATAAGCTGTAAATGACCTTGGAAGAAATAACAATTTGTTAAACATCTTCCCCCATTTAGAGACAGGAAACTGTGAGAGGAAGATTCAATGGCAAGAGAGCACAGTGGGGCTGGTCCTCAGGTCACCACTAAGAGTGGAAGGATGAAAAAAAACAGGCTAAGAAAATAAAATATATATTTTAACTATGTCACCATTCTATCTGGGGTCAGCCACTTTAATTTCAAAAAATCATATCAATTAGTCATCAGGTTTACTCATCAACAGTGTGTAGAGGGAAGAAAAGATGTTTAGAAGTTGCTATACTCGGTATTTCTTTTCACAGGGACTCTGATGACATTAGTGTGCAACACAATATGGAACAAGAACTGCTCGGCTTAAGGTTGTCATGACACTCATCCTCAGGCACTGGAAACAGGAGAATTATTCTCTTGAGGCAGCCAAGTGCCTGAAATAGATAAAAATCAGAATAATTGAATATCTGAAAGTTTTGATCCCTTTTGGGACATGGGAGGTGTCTAGACTTCCCACTGTGTTTTAATCAATTGGCTCCAACTCCTAAATGGAGCAGGTATCAAAACCAAGTAATTGCATCAACTGGCTGATTATCTCAACACCTTAATAACTGAGTACATTATATCTGGTACCATGATAAAAGATAATTTTTTTTTTTCATTTTCAGGATAAATTTTAAAAATCACTAACATAACAATTAAGGACTGGGCTCAAAATGGAAATGGTTTATGTTTAATACTCTTGTCTATGTATCTTTATATCCCAGTGCCTGGCATAGGGTGTGGGAAATCATCAACATTCATGTATACATGCACAAATGTGCACACACACAGGTACACTAAAGAGACTTTGGTGAATAATAGAACTACAGAGTGATTACTGTACATGTAAATAAGTATTTTTAATTATTTGATGCAAATTTCAGGTCTGCATGAGTTCAGGAGCTCTGTATGAAATATACAGACAATCACGTTATACTTTTGGAAGTTTATTGACAGTAGCATTCATTAATCACTTTGAAACTATATGTGCAGTAATAGAAAACAAAATAAAGCATTTGATGGAAACATCATTTCCTTATAGCACCTTTATGAAGTCTTGCGTAAAGAAAGAATATATTTAATAGAAAGGCACACAGAATCCTATGTATAAAAACAAAAAGGCATTTTTTCCTGATTCTGAGATGGATCACACCTCTGTTGGTGTTTTGGTTTATACGTTTCACTTTTCACAGAAGGCAGAATTTTGAATTTTCACAGTGAAATTACTTCTGAAATTAAGCAACATGCCGTGGGGAATCTAGGTTGAATAGCCTTATCAACTCCTTCTAAGCTATAATGGACACTTTCCCTTTCAACTTGTGAATCATTAGCCTTACCTTCCCACAATCAAGTCCTTGAGGGATCCTTTTTATCCAGTGACCCATGTAAAGAGCAGGGGTGCTTGCTGGAGCTGTGTCTCGCGTTGCTCCTTTGTTTACTTTTCCCCCATATAGTAACTGGATCTATAGAGAAGTTTTAGATTGCATATAAGTTACATCGAAAATATAGGGAATTCCCATATTACCCCCTTCCCACATTTTCCCCAATTAATAACATCTTACATCATTATGGTACATTTGTTACACTTGATGAACAAACGTTGAAGCTTTTATTCCTGCCTTGAAGCACAGGGTATGAGCAGAGGCCAGTCAATGAGTTTGGGAAAACAAAGTTGGTGATTTCTGTTTTCCTCAGTGGACACTCTTTCATATGGGGCCATTTAGCATCCAAATCAATACTCTCAGCAATAAAGTTTATTGTAGATGTGCTTCTCAAAAGTGGGGTGTGGTGGACTAGTAAGACATGGGAATCTCTTCTCCAGAAAAATAGCTAGAGAACAGGCTGAAATAGCCCCCCAAAAGATCTTCTAGGGTTTAGGACAGCAGGTGAAGGCTGCACACCACCCAGAGGAGAGACAAAAGAGGGAAATTGTGATGACAGAACCATGAGTTGGAACCAGCAGCGGCTGCTGCTGCCAGCACCCTCCCCCACACTAAAGACTCTTTAGAATTCTCGGACCTCTGGGCCAGACTAGGACAAAGGACGCTTCAGGGATCTACCACCCCAGGAAAGGGGAGAGAGAGGGTCACAGCCTAAGGCTAACTCAGGTTCTGACCTGCAAATTTGGGCTGTGGTGCCCCACGGGCCCTTCAGGCCAGGTGGGACCACATGGTGGTTTGCCCTGGGAGCTGGCGAAGGACTGGAGAAATCCGACCCTCACAATCTCCCTCTCTTCTAAGCCTGGACTAATTGTTGAGGACTCCACAGGAGAGGGGAGAGAGAGCCTGGGACTGACTCAGTTTTTGACTCTCAGTTTGGTCTGCTGTGTCCCGAGAGCCCTTCCAGGCTGGGTAGGCTGCGCCATTGTTTGCCTTGGAGCCTGCAAGGGGCTAAAGATATACAAACCTCCCAATCTCCTCCTCTACTAACAGGGACTGATTGTTGAGGACTCAGAGGGGAGTGGAAATATTTCCTAGCTAGGAAAAGGGAGGGGGCTGCCAGAGAAGACTGGAAAACTGTCTCAGAAAGTTTGAATTACAAGACTTTTAGCCTCCAGACAGGAAACTCTATCACATTGATCTGGTCTGTGTTGCAACAAATACACTCCGACCAGGCATTGAATTGAGAGCTGCCAAAGCACCATCTCCTGGCAGACCAAGGAAGTGCACATAAGGAAAAATAAGTAGGAGAGGCTTTTCCTGGCCTTTATAGCCTCCCTGCCCAAGGCTCTAGGAAGCGACTATACCACCAATTACTGGCTCCAGTGCTCAGTTTTGAGCAAACAGTAAGACACACCTAACAATTCAGGTCGAGCCACAAATCAAAGAGCTGTGGTAACTCACAGCCTCCTGCCACTAAACCCCTATAAAAGAGAAAGAGATTGAGCATCTGAGTAAACTACATCCTAACCAGATGCCTAAACACCAGCAAAAAATTATGAGCCATACTAAGAAAATAGAAGACATAGCCCAAGAAAAGGAATACATCAAAGTCTCAGAAGAGATGCAGAATTTGAGAAAACTAATCTGCGAGATGAGCACAAATTTCCAAAATCAAATTAATGAGTTGAAAGACAATATAGTTAAAGAGATAAATGACATCAAGAAGACATTGAGCGAATGCAAAGAAGAATTTGAAATCCTGAACAAAAAAGTGACAGAGCTCATGGGAATGAAAGACATAATAGGTGAGGTCAAAAACACATTTGAGGCATACAACAGCAGACTCGAAATGATAGAAGAAAGAATAAGTGATACCGAAGACAGAACAGCTAAAATTGAAGAGAGAAAAGAATGGGAAAAATTAAGCAGGGGCTCAGAGAGTTGAATGACAACACAAAATGCAACAACATACGTGTCATGGGAGTTCCAGAAGGAGAAGAGAAGGGAAAGGGGGCAGAAAGAGTATTTGAGGAAATAATAGCTGAAAAATTCCCAACTGTCACAAAAGAAAAGAACTTACATGTCCAAGAAGCACACTGTACCCCAGTGAGAATAAATCCAAATAGACCTACTCCAAGACACATACTACTCAGAATGTCAAATGTCAAAGATAAAGAGAAAATTCTCAGAACAGCAAGAGAGAAACAATGATCACATATAAGGGATGTCCAGTAAGACTTAGTGCAGATTTCTCTTCAGAAACCATGGAGGCGAGAAGACAGTGGTATGATACAATTAAGAAACTGAAAGAGAAAAACTGCCAGCAGAGAATTCTTTATCCAGCAAAACTGTCCTCCAAATATGAAGGTGAATATAAAATATTCACAAACAAACAGAAACTAAGAGAGTTTGCAAAAAAGAATCCACCTTTGCAGGAAGTATTAAAGGAAGCCTTAGAACCTGAAAGAAAAAGACAGGAGAGAGAGGCTTGGAGGAGAGTATAGAAGAAAGAATAGCATAAAGAATAACCAAAAGAGTAAAAAGAGAGACAAAAACAAGATGACATATGAAAACCAAAGAATAAAATGGAGGAAGTAAATAGTGCATTTACAGTAATATCATTGAATGTGAATGGATTAAACTCCCCAATTAAAAGATACAGGCTGATAGAATGGATAAAAAAACATGAGCCATCCATATGCTGCTTACAAGATACTCACCTCAGACCCAGGGATACAAACCGGCTGAAAGTAAAAGGTTGGAAAAAGGTACTCCATGCGAATAGTAACCAGAAAAGAGCAGGGTAGCTATACTAATATCAGACAAAACAGACTTTAAATGCAAAAGAGTTATAAGAGATACAGAAGGCCATTATATATTAATAAAAGGGACGATTCTCCAGGAAGATATAACAGTCATAAATATCTATGCACCTAACCAGGGTGCCCCAAAATATATGAGACAAACTCTGGCAAAACTGAAGGGAGAAACAGATATTTCTACAATAATCATTGGAGACTTCAACACCCCACTCACATCATTAGATAGAACAATTGGACAGAAGATCAACAAGGAAACAGAGAACTTGAACAATATGATAAACAAGTTAGACCTAACAGACATATACAGAACACTGCATCCAAACTCAGTGGGTTATACATTCTTCTCAAGTGCCCATGGATCTTTCTCCAGGATAGACCACATGTTAGGTCACAATTCAACTGTCAATAAATATAAAAAGATTGAAATTATACAAAGCACCTTCTCAGATCATAATGGAATGAAACTAGAAATCAATAATAGACTGGAAAAAAGTAAATTTGCAAATGTGTGGAGACTGAACAACACACCCCTAAATAATCAGTGGGTCAAAGAAGAAATTGCAAGTGAAATCAGTAAATATATTGAGACAAATGAAAATGAGAACACAACATATCAAAACTTATGGGATACAGCAAAGGCAGTCTTGAGAGGGAAATTTATAGCCCTAAATGCCTATATTAAGAAACAAGAGGCGCCGCGCTGGGGGCCGAGGGGGGCCCGGCGGGGCACGGGGGCCGCGCCAACGCCTCCCGCGGGGGCAGCGGCGAGGACATGGCGTTCCCACCCCCTTGAACCGGAACCTCTTGCAAAAGGCGGCCTCGGGGTGGCCGCCGCCGCTGCCGCCGCCGGGAGAACCCAGCCCCCGACCGGGAAAGTACGCGGGGAAGGAGGCGGCGAGGCGCGCCCGGCTCGCCATGGCCGCGGCGGGATGACTTAGGCGCGGCGGCCGCAGTCGCGCGCGCAGGTGGGGCCGTGCGTTCTCCCGCCCGAGGACAGGGGCCCGGGACGCGCTCGCGGCGGCGTCGTGGATGAGCCAGCGGGGAGGCGGGCGCGCGTGTGCGGCTGAGGGGAGCAGCCTGGGCCGCCGCCGTCCGCTCGTCGCCGCCGCCGCCGCCGCTGCTGCCGCTGCAGCTGCTGACCCGGGCAGCTGGGCTGCGGCTTCCGTCTCCCCACCCTGGCGGGGGCGAGTCTCCCCCGGCGCCCGCCCGCCCCCGCCCCAGCCCTCCTCCCGCGCCGCTGCCCCGCATCCCACCCGCTGCCCTGTCCCCGCTCCCGGGGGCCAGGGCAGTGGAGGAAGGCGAGTGCCGGAGAAGGAGGAGGAGGAGGAGCCGGGGGGCCGCGGAAGATGGGGAACACTACCTCGTGCTGCGTGTCGTCCAGCCCCAAGCTCCGGAGGAATGCCCACTCCCGGCTGGAGTCCTACCGACCGGACACGGAATCTGAGCCGCGAGGACACGGGCTGCAACCTGCAGCACATCAGCGACCGCGAAAACATCGACGATTTGAACATGGAATTCAATCCTTCAGACCATCCTCGGGCCAGCACAATATTCCTCAGTAAATCTCAGACGGATGTGAGAGAAAAGCACAAGAGTCTCTTCATTAACCATCATCCTCCAGGACAAATAGCAAGGAAATACAGCTCCTGCTCCACAATTTTCCTAGATGATAGCACAGTCAACCAAACCTCAAGTATACAATTAAATGTGTAGCTCTCGCAATATATTATCACATCAAAAACAGGGACCCGGATGGAAGGATGCCCTTAGATATTTTTGATGAAAACCTTCACCCTCTTTCGAAATCCGAAGTGCCACCAGATTATGACAAACAACCCAGAGCAGAAACAGATTTACCGATTCGTTCCGACACTCTTCAGTGCTGCTCAGCTGACAGCAGAATGTGCCATTGTCACCCTGGTATAACTTGAAAGGCTTTTAACATATGCAGAGATAGATATCTGTCCAGCCAACTGGAAGCGAATTGTCCTCGGGGTGATCCTGCTGGCCTCCAAGGTGTGGGACGACCAGGCGGTCTGGAATGTGGATTACTGCCAGATCTTGAAAGATATCACAGTCGAAGACATGAATGAGCTAGAGCGACAGTTTCTTGAATTGCTCCAGTTCAACATCAATGTTCCTTCCAGTGTTTATGCCAAGTATTATTTTGATCTTCATTCTCTGGCAGAAGCAAACAACCTGAGCTTTCCCTAGGAGCCCCTTAGCAGGGAGAGAGCTCACAAACTTGAGACGATCTCCCGCCTCTGCGAGGACAAGTACAAGGACTTGAGAAGAGCCACGAGAAAGCGGTCAGCGAGCGCGGACAACCTGACTCTGGCCAGGTGGTCTCCAGCCATCATTTCTTAACGGCGGGCATCCTCCCAAAGGGCCGTCTCCATCCCTCCAGTCTCTCCTTTAGTTTGAGAATAGACAAGACTTGGGGTGGGTTTTGTTTCTGTTTTTTCCTTTCCTTTCCTTTCCTTTTTTTAATTCATTGCTCCACCAGGCTGCTCGACGACTGCCTCCGCGGTGAGGCTTCGAGGGACACAAGATCAGTATTCTGGAAATCCATTCCAGGTCTTTCCCCATCGTCATTCACAGCATTCCCTTTGTGGAGGAAGCACTGACTCTACTCCTGAAGGAGGAAATAATGGGAAAGAAGAAGTTAGAGAAGTTATACAAAGTTCAAAAGAAGAGTAGTGTAGAGGCAGGGAAAAATGTTTCCGTGGCTTTGCCATTTAAATCCACCTTTTGACAGTGAGTGCCACGTGAAAACAAAGCAGTAGGTAAACCACGTTGGATGAGCATTAGAGAAGCCGAGTGGCCGTGTTCCACCCCAGCCTATCTGGATCAGTGAGCCGATGTTCCATGAGACTTTCTGCATTCCTTCTGGCTGCTGCTTTTGGGTTTGGGGTTCTTTGTTTGTTTTCATTCTGTTTTGGTTTGGGTCCCACAGAGCAGAGAATGAATAGTTTGTACCCACCACGGCACAGACATCCAAATAAATAGTACTGGTTGTTTCTCTCTGCACTCTTCCTGCGAGCTGTCTGCTGAGCTTTCGTCCTCGACGAGTATGACATACTTGCTATGTTTCTGTACACCTTTATTTTATACTTCCCCCCCCTTTGACAATGGCAAAAATACCTTGACTGTAGTGCTGAACCAAAAGTATCCCTTTCCCTCCTCCTTCACCCTAAGAATATTCTAGAACACATGGGTGCTTGTGCCTTCCTGTTATCTTGCAGCTTTTTTGTTTTCCCTGACCTGAAGTTGTAGCTAAAAAATCAGTCAGACCTTGTGGACTGAAGGGAACAGTGCGCAGCAGAGGGTGTCATCTGGTTGAGATGTTTTGTTTTTTTTTCAAATGTGCCAGAATGATTGAGTAGGGAGCCATTTTTTTGTATACCCTGCCTAGTTCATTATTCCCCTTTCATGTCCATTGTTGCAAGCAATATCCTTCTCAATTTTTATATGTTTACTTTAAATCAAAGTTAGTCTATTTGTATAAAATTTTTTAAAAATTTAAAATGGAAAAAAAAAAGGGTGGGTGGGTATTCTAGTGGGAAGATCATTGGACAGCAAAATGTTAATATTTACTGGGTATTTTTCACAGAATGATTGAATTAAAAAAAAACTCAACTTGCAAAAAAAAAAAAAAAACAAGAAAGAGCTAAACTCAAAGGTTGAACTGAACAACTAGAGAAACTAGAAAAAGAATAGCAAACCAATCCCAAAGCAAGCAGAAGGAAAGAAATAATAAAGATTAGAGCAGAAATAAATGAAAATGAGAACAAAAAAACAATACAGAAAATCAACAAAACCAAAAGCTGGTTCTTTGAGAAGATCAATAAAATTGACAAACCCCTTGCTAGACTAACAAAGAAAAAAAGAGAGAAGATGCAAATAAATACAATCAGAAATGAAAGGGGGGAAGTTACAAATGACCCCAAGAAATAAAAAGAATCATAAGAGTCTATTATGAGAAACTGTATGCCAACAAACTAGACAACGTAGATGAAATGGACAATTTCTAGAAACACACAACCAACCTACACTGACGCTGCAAGAAATACAATCACGTTTAAGGAGATTGAATCCATTATCAAAAATCTCCCAGCAAAGAAAAGTCCAGGACCAGATGCCTTCCCAGGTGAATTCTACCAAGCATTTCAAAAAGAATTAACACCAATCCTGTTTAAACTCTTCCAAAAAATTGAAGAGGAGGGAAAATTACCCAACACATTTTATGAAGCCAACATCACCCTAATACCAAAGCCAGATAAAGATTCTACAAGAAAAGAAAATTACAGACCAATCTCTCTAATGAACATAGATGCAAAAATTCTCAACAAAATACTTGCAAATCGAATCCAACAGCATATCAAAAGACTTATACATCACAACAAAGTGGGATTTATTCCTGGTATGCAAGGCTGGTTCAACATAAGAAAATCAATCAATGTAATACACCACATTAACAAATTGAAGGGAAAAAACCACATGATCATCTCAATAGATGCATAAAAGGCATTCGACAAAATCCAACATCCTTTTTTGATAAAAACACTTCAAAAGACAGGAATAAAAGGAAAATTCCTCAATATGATAAAAGACATATATGAAAAACCCACAGCCAACATCATACTCAATGGGGAAAGGTTGAACGCTTTTCCTCTAAGATAGGGAACAACACAAGGATGCCCACTGTCACGATTGTTATTCAACATTGTACTAGAAGTTCTAGCTAGGGCAATTAGACAAGACAAAAAAATTAAAGGCGTCCAAATAGGAAAAGAGGAAGTAAAACTCTCACTGTGTGAGGATGACATGATCCTATATTTAGAAAATCCTGAAGTATCCATGACAAAGCTGCTTGAACTAATAAATGAGTTCAGCAAAGAGGCAGGATACAAGATCAACATGCAAAAACAGTAATGTTTTTGTACACTAGTACTGAACAACCTGAGGAGGAAATCAGGAGGAAAATTCCATTTTCAATAGCAACAAAAAGACTCAAATACCTAGGAGTTAATTTAACCAAAGAAGTACAGGACCTATATGCAGAAAACCACAAAACAATGCTAAAAGAAATTTTAAAAGACCTAAACAAATGGAAAGACATTCCGTGTTCATGGATTGGAAGAATAAATAATCAAAATCCCAACAGCTTACTTTACAGAATTAGAGAAGGCAATTACCAAATTCATCTGGAAGGGTAAGTACACCCAAATAGCCAAAAGCATTCTAAAAAAGAAGAGGGACGTGGGAGGAATTTCACTGCCTGACCTTGAAACATATTAGAAAGCTACAGTAGTCAAAACAGCATGGTACTGGCATAAAGATAGACACATCGATCAGTGGAATAGAATTGAGAACCCAGAAATAAACCCTCACCTATGCAGTCAACTGGTTTTTGACAAACCTACCAAGCCCATGCTAACGGGAAAAAACAGTCTCTTCAACAAATTGTTTTGGGAGAACTAGATATCCATAACCAAAAGAATGAAAGAGGACCCCTATCTCACCCCCTATACAAGAATCAACTCAAAATGGATCAAAGATCTAAATATAAAAGCCAGGACCATAAAACTACTAGAAGAAAATGTAGGCAAACATCTTCAAGACCTATTAGTAGATAGTGGTTTCTTGGATCTTACATCCAAAGCGCATGCAACAAAAGAAAAAATAGATAAATGGGACCTCCTCAAAATTAAACACTTTTGCACCTCACAGGACTTTGTCAAAAGGGTGAAAAGGCAGCCGACTCAATGGGAAAAAATATTTGGAAATCACATATCTGATAAGGGTTTAATATCCAGGATATATAAAGAGATGTTACAACTCAACAATAAAAAGACAAACGACCCACTTAAAAAATGGGCGAAAGACTTGAATAGACATTTCTCCAAAGAAGAAATACAAATGGCAAAAAAGCACATGAAGAAATGCTCAACATCACTCATGATTAGGGAAATGCAAATCAAAACTACATTTCACACCTATCGGAATGGCCACTATTAAAAAGACAGAGAACTACAAGTGTTGGAGAGGATGTGGTGGGAGAGGAACACTTCTTCACTGTTGGTGGGAATGTAGAATGGTACAGCCACTATGGAGGACTGTTTGGCAGTTCCTAAAGAAGTTGAATATAGACTTGCCACGTGACCCTGCAATACCACTACTGTGTATATACCCAGAAGAACTGAGAGCAGTGACATGAATAGACATCTGCACACCGATGTTCATAGCAACATTATTCACCATTACCAAAAGTTGAAAACAACCCAGGTGTCCATCAACAGATGAACGGATAAACAAACTGTGGTCTATTCACACGATGGAATATTATGCAGCTGTAAGAAGAAATGAAGTTGTATAGCATATGACAACATGGATGAACCTGGAGGACATTATGTTGAGCGAAGCAAGCCAGACACAAAAGGACCAATACCATATGATTGCGTTACTTTTTTTTTTTTTTTTTTTTTTTTTT
>JAKSZT010023082.1:11111525-11212044 GCA_026826555.1 Tolypeutes matacus | reverse complement strand
TTCTTTTTTTTTTTTTTTTTTTTTTTTAAAGATTTTATTTATTTATTCATTTATTCTCCCCTTGCTGCCTGTGCTCGCTGGGTCAGCCAACCACGCCGTCCGGGCGGGCTTGCCTTCACCAAGAGGCCCCAGGAACCGAACCCGGGGCCTCCCATATGGTAAACGGGAGCCCCACTGATTGAGCCACAGCCGCCTCCCTGATTGCGTTACTATGAACCAAATATATTGTGTAACATATTGTTTGATTCAAAAAAATTGTTATATGTATCCAGTATATTTAATTGAGAAATGTATATATTTACTCATCTGTATTTACTTTTTAGTTTTTAATTGTTTATATTTTCAATTATTAAATGTACAAAATAAAGTAAAAAAAAATAAATCTTTAAAATAAAAAACTAAGTGCCCATTTAAAGCATACAAAAAAAAAAAAAAGAAAAGAAAAAAGAAAAGTGGGGTGTTCAGGTATGGACCATGGTAGATAGACAAAGTTGTATCAGGTAACTATTATATATATTTATTTCTTCTGGTGGCACACATTCTGTTTTCTCTCTTCAGTAGAAAAGTATTCTCCTTAGGCTTTCTTCTTACATTTTCTGCTAACTGCAACAAGTGAGAGATTTTGTAAAATTTGGCCATGGCTGACAGGCATGCTAAAATCCTTTACAATTTCTTTCTTCGTACATATGTAGAGCTAATTTTAGTTATTAATCACAGTCTACTATTTTATGATACTACTTTACTATATGTAAATTATTTAACAGCTGTAAAAAAACAATGACAAATTCTGCTACCTCAGGATGGAAAATACAAAAATACTCCATGATCATTTGTGATAACTTTTTTTTTTTTTAAAGATTTTATTTATTTACTTTATCCATTTTAAACACCCCCTTCCCCATTTGCTGTTTTGTGTCCATTTGCTGGGCAATTTTCTGTGTCTGTTTCCTGCCATCTCTTCTCATCCTTCCCCTCCAGTCTTCACCAGGATCCGATCCTGGAGACCTCCGATGTAGGAGAGAGGGGTTCTGCTGCCTGCGCCACCTCAGCTCCTGGCTTCTGGAGCTTTCAGAGCATCTCGTCTTGTCTCTCCTCTGTTACGTCATCATCCTGCTGCATGGCTCCCGGGGCCCGACAGCTCAGCGGCACACAGAGCCTGGCAGCCCATGCGCCTTCTATATATATATTTTTTATTTTACCGGGAGGTCCCGGGGATCGAACCCAGGTCCCTCCATATGGCAGACGGACGCCCAACCATTTGAGCCACATCCGCCCCCTGTGATAACTTTTTAATCATTTGCTGTAGAAAGTTGGAAGCAGAAAAAAGGATAAAAGTAATGAAGGTAAAAAAAATATGTGTGTGGGTGTATGTGTGTGCATGTTTGTGTGTGTGTGTGAGAGAGAACTCTTAGAACAATAGTGTGCAGATAAAAGATATGTATATTTATTTCTTTAACATTATCTAGATGAAAAATCTTCCCTTCTTCAAGTTTTCCTAAAATTTTAACATATGATTTGTGGTTGAAATGCAGGTATATATCCACTTTGAGTTTTACCCACAGTATATATTTTTACCTTCCCCATTTTATTCGTAGTGTACAAATTTAGTATTTTTAGAATAGTCAACCATGGAAATGTGAATACAGTCCTTACATCACACAATGCGGAATATCAATGATTGGAAATGATAAACTGCATTTAAAATGGAACTTTCTATTGATTCAAGGAACCAAGAACTTCCTATCTTTAGTAGAGCAAACTTTAAACTTATTACCAATCAGAAGAGCCACATAATGCTATACATATACACAAAATTACCTTTGCTCTTAGAAAGCACAAAATCTCTTACCTTTTGGGGTTAGAAGAAAATGTTATGAAAAGAATGATACCCAATCATAGAGAAAAAAATAGAGGTTATGACAGCATAATAAATTCAAGTCCATAGTAGTTACCTGATTATGTGTTATGTGTACTGAATGGTATTGCAATTGCACATCTAACCTGTTATTTGATATAATTATTATGGTTTTTGTGATTGCAAAAAGAAGAACAGCTTAAGAAATTAGATTTTTATTATATACTAAAGGCTAAATTAGACTTCTGTTAATATTGACAAAGATTAAATATTTCTCATAAACAAAACAAATGTCAAAGTCACTTTGAAAACACCATAATCATTCCATTGTTCCATTTCTTATACGGGGAATAATTGGTTAGGTGTGTGAAATAAGCTTCATTTTGTGAAAACTCCACTGTGCTTTATGGATAGAAAAATTAAAAGAACATTTACCATTTTGGCTTCCCAGAATCTATTTACCCTCCAGCATAACTGAAATCCAGTTGGGAGGCGAGAGGCTTATAGTTGGTAGCATTTCTTAGTGGCTGTCCTTCATGATCCCTGACCCTGGCCTTTCCCTTTTGAGATTGGTGAACAAAGGCACACTGTCAATCAGAGAGGCCACAGCACCTGCTCCGTGCGTGGCTCTGCCCTCGGGTATCGGAGCCCAGCTGGGAAGCGCCAAACATGCAAAGCCACGTCCTGCCCGCAGGGCTGGGGCTGCGGAAGCTGCCGGGCGCAGGGTCCCGCCTGGCACACCACCGCACCTTCACGCAACACACGCTCAAGGTGCATTGGGGCATGTGGTCAACTCAACAGTAGGAGACAAATCGCGGCTCTGGTCTGGGCCCGGTGACTGGAAACCCTTACCAGCAGTGACCTGGAGTGCAACGGGCAGTGAGGCATGAGTTTTTGGAGGCATCACAGTGGCACGTGCGCAGAGGAGGTGGCAACAGCGTCTGTGGTGGCAAGCATCAGTAGTGTCTTCAATGGACCGTTTTTGGAGGAAAATGTTGGCTATGACTTCTGCCCCTAAGTCTTTGTTCCCAACTGCCCCTGTGGCCTTCTGGGTAGGTCTGTGAGCTATCTGATTCCCTTACAATAATTCCTTTTTTTTTTTTTTTTTAAATTTTCCCCCCCTTTTTCTATTTAAGTTAGCCAGGGTAGGTTTCTGTTGTTCGCAAACAAGAATCCTAACTGGCATTGTTTCTCTCTTTTGGAGGCATCTATGTATTAAATTGTTCATTGGTCATGTGAATCTTATACTGCTCCTTGATAAACTAACACATTTAAGAGTATGCAATTACCAAACAAGAAGGGGATTTTAACCCTACAAGCATTACTGAAGAAATGAAAGAACCTTATGAATTCTGGGAAATAAAATTCAATAACCAAAAAACGTATATTTTCCCACCCTTAAATGGAAGAAGAACAAATGCTTTCAGACAAAACAAAAACAAACATAAATGGGCGTGAGTAGTGGTTTTGTGAGGAAACTCACCAAAATTCTGACATAAGGGTAATGTGTATAAAATTTGCCACACATAACCTTAAACTATTTTCATCCTTAGTTATCTTTGCAAAATAAATAGTGAGGTAAATAGGAAGACAAGAAACTTTACTTATTTGTAGATTTTATTGAAGTTTATCATTCATACATGAACATACATAAACAATAAGTATATAGTGAAGGTTGTGAGAAAATATGAAAGAATATTGTCAAAATATTGCTACAGTTCTAACTGTAGTCCATACCTTACATATGCTTATTTTCCCCGAACACTCCCTACTATTTTTTATTTATTTACTTTTATACCCCCACCCCACGTTTTTTGCTGTTTCTGTGTCCATTCGCTGGGCAACTCTCTGTGTCCGTTTCCTGCCCTCTCTTCTCATCCTTCTTCTCCTGTCTTCACTGGGATTCGATCCTCGGAACCTCTGATGTGGGAGAGAGGCGTCTCACTGCCTGCACCACCTTAGTTCTTGGTTTTTCAGTGTGTCTTGTCTTGGCTCTTCCCCATGTCCCTCTCCCATTACGTCATCATCTTGCTGCGTGGCTCAGCGGTGCCTGACAGTGCACCCACTCGCAGGGCCTGGAGGGCCTGCACACTTTCTATGTTTTTTTAAATAAAAAAAAAAAATTTAAAAATTTTTACCGGGAGGTCCCAGGGAACGAACCCAGGTCCCTCCATATGGGAGACGGACACCCAGCCATTTGAGCCACATCTGCCCCTCTGCTATATCTCCCAAGGGTGACCGAAGACACCCAGAGTTAGTCTTTTCCCATACAGGATGGTCATATAATAAATCAGGCTTGGTTTATCACTAGCATTCTAAAAACCAGACCTAGGGAGAAAAACTAGGGACACATGTATGGTTTCTAATATAGTGCATGTTTAGCCTACCCTGATTATCACAAAATTGGGACAGCGAGACTATTTGCAGAGAAACTTTATTTTTTGAGCCACTGTGAGAAATTTATCTATTTTAACACTTTAATTGAGCTATTATGGTATAGAGAGCGCATGATCAAATTTATATTGCTCCTTACTAACCTATATTTTCCTGTAGTTGCCCTGCACTCAATTGCAATACTATAATATCAAGATATTTTGGGTCAGGACAATGAATGAATAAATGAATGAATACTTAATAAATAATTACCTTACCTTATACTACTTTGCAAGATAAAAATATATTACTAGTACAGAAAACGCAATCTAAATTTCTATTAACATTTTAAACTAGAATTCAGTCTCCTCATAAAGACACCATATACTCCAAGGAGTATTTAATCACCGTTTTTGGAAGTTACTTTCATCCATAGATGATTCCAGGTCTTGTTGCTCAGCAACTACCTGCCAGATCACATTTCCAAGCTGTAATGTAACTGACTCCCTGGAGAGCACTTCAAACAAATGGGAGTTTTCAGCCACTTAATTCAATGCCCTTTACATAGGGATTGCCTTAGGGACCATGAGATTTGTGATTTAAAATGCCCCTGGACCCCTGTTAACTCTACAGTTTCCATAGACTACTGGTTACAAGTATCTAGTAGTTCAAAGTAATACACATAGATAAAACTGAAAGACACAGTGACAGGGACTTTGTTTCTCAATAGCCTGCAAAAGAATGAAATATCCAACAGAGAGTATACTGACAGATGAAACAAAGGAGATACTTACCTGAATATAGGGAGAAAGACATCAATAAAAATATATAGGGAGAAATTCCGGAAACTATAATGGTTATAGAAATTAATGAAGGATAGAATTTCAAGGAGGTACAATCATCAGGGCCCAAATAGATCTGGAAAAACCAAGATGATGAGACAAATCCATGGGATTTCAGGTTAAGCTACTGATGAGGCCAAAAGAAATTAGTTTTAGCAGTTGATTGCTTTTATATTGAGCTCTTCACTCACTTTTTAGTTTCTTCAATGGTAGTATAGACATTTGTTCATTTTTTCTCTTAAAAATTTCTGTTCCTCAGTTACTCATCTCCTCTGACTGTCTATGGCCAAAATAAAGTCACTAGTAGGCTAAAGTACAGCCAAGGAGGTGATAGGAGTGGGCCATCAAACAGTCATTTTACATGAAATGGCATCAGGCCAGAATGGAAGGAATAAATCAAAAGGTCTATCATACAGTCAACCAATAGAAGCCATAAAAATAGCCATTGTCAAGTCAAGGCTATAGAATGGGGGATTAAAAGGTGGGGCGGAGCATGTGAAAGTTAAAGAAAAAGTAGAAATAAAATGAAAATGAAAAATTCTGGAGAGACTTTCAGGAATTCTGTGATTTCACCTAAATTGTCCTTTATATGTATAAGGAAGTCCAATTCACCAATCACAGCTTGAAACTTTAAAAAAGGATACAAACTGGGCCAGAAGCCCACCCGGTCCTTCTAACGTATCTAAGACCCTGATTTCCACTGAACTAACCCTAATATGGGCATATGTATATATATGCATATACATACATGTGTGTAAATGCATTAGTCACTGTACACTATTAAATCATTGTACACAACCATCAGTATTACTGGAGTGTAAGATTCTTCATAGAAAAAAGAAGTTTTATACAATATAGTGCCTAACAGTTTGAATTGCAAATTATGTCGTATTGTTCAAATGTAAAAGTAGTTTTAAGCGAATGAGATGTAAAATTGCCCATTGACTAAACTATATTTAGTCAAAACTGAGATATCTCAGTAGAAATCTAGATATATACCTGGATATCTCCCAGAGATCCATATCCATCCGGCAGACCTTTCTAATTGCCTACCCAATATTCACTTTCCTCTTTCACAAAGTATAATTCTCTTTAGAGCAGAAACGTGGGGAGTGGAAATGTGTCTAGATAAAAATACTCACCTCCCCTGGTCCTTTGCAGCTTGGGTGGCCATGTCACCAAATTCTGACCAATGAGATATAAACTGAAATCAAATGTGTTGGCTTTTTAGGAATCTCTCATTTTCTTAGTGAAATTTTTCCACTTCCTTTAAATTTGTACTTCCTCTGTCCTTTTTCATCTTCCTGTCTTGAGCAAAAGCTTGATGCCTCATAGTGCAGCAGCCATCTTGCAACCATTAAAAGGTCATATTAATGGGGGACAGATGTGGCTCAAATGGTTGGGCGTCCGTCTCCCATATGGAGGGACCCGGGTTTGATCCCCGGGACCTCCCGGTAAAAAAAAAAAAAAAAAAAAGGTCATATTAAAAGGATAATGGGGAAGGAAGCTCAAAAATGTTGTAGACTTGATGATACATTTGCCAAACAACTACAATATCCCTGAGTGCCATTTCTTCAGGCTTCTTTCAGTGGAAAAGACCACCATAAGTAATATTTTATATATAAGTGGGCACTGAAATACTTGGAGAAAATGTATTATATTCAAGAGTTGAGATATTTTTAAAGAAGAACACGTGGACATAGAAGCAATAACTACTGTAGGAAATTCATTAAGGGAAACAAAACAACACATATTTGTTCTAATTAAAATTCATCAATGTTGAAGGAGAAGATAAATTTTGTTAACGGCTTTCATTTTTTGCTACATGTAAAAGAAACTGGGGTTAAGGACATTTTGATATTGTGAATATTAAAATCATAAATTATGGGCATCCCCAAACCAAGGAGTAAATAATTGTTTTCAAGCTGATGGCCCACCATTTCAAGAAGCGTTTCTGTAAAAAATGATTCCTCAAGGATTTGTTAAACATCGTCTAATATAACATAAATATTGATTTTGGGGTCTAATAAATAGTATAGGTGAGATGAAATATCAAATGCCCAATGTGGTTAGATCTTATAAAAACACTGCTAATGTGTGGCCATTTATCATATATTATTTTATTTTGTGTGGTTTTTTCCACAATGAGTGACAGAGTGAAAAGAAAAAAAGGGTTAAAGGACATTTTTATTTGATCCTTTACTTTCATGTAGAGTGCATGTTGCATGCATATGCTCAAGAACCAGAAATATACATTTGGGACCATTTAAGAAAGACAAGATTAAGGTTGGTGAGGGAGGAACAAATTTATGATTCTTTCTACTCTGCATTAGGAAAACGTAGTCTTGGTGAATAGCAACAAGGGATTGAGTACTCTTTTTTTGCAGAAACTTCGACAAATAAAACCCATTAGATCAGACACCATGTTTTCTCAGTTAGCTTCTAATACACTCTTCCATTTATAACTGGTGAGAAAAAGCAAAGCGTTCTGGATATGAAGGGGAAATTATCTTTCTTCTGTCAGCCTCCCTTTGTACCCCATGCCATCTACTGCCTCATTGTCTACGGGTTATTGGACTTAAAGGGTGTTGTGAATGACAGTTTCTTTTGTATATGAATTTCCAAGTGAGGTAAATTAAAATCTTCTTATTATGATGTTTTGTTGTTTCTTCCATGCTTCCTTCCTATGTAATCATTATTTTTGGATAACAGTATCCACCCTTAAATGTCCATCTCCTTATATCTATGCAATACTTTCTAAGACAGATTCTTTCATGGTCTACCTTACCTTGCCTAATGCTTACCAATGCACCACAAAACTATGAGAGAAATGCCTTAAGGTAGTCTTGAAAGCATTAGTGCAATCACCTCATCTCTGATAACTCCCCTGGAGAAAGCTATTTACTGAGAAGGTGTGGCAGAACCACCCTGGTAGGCTGTCAGGACTCACATTGACTTGATGTTTATGGGCAGAGATAAAGGCTCTATGGATTTTTGGCAGTGATTTTCCCCCTGAGGTAGACAAAAGAAGCTAGGCAGTCTTTGCATTCCATTGAAAGTGATGAAGGGTTAACTTAACTTGAAACTCTGTCTGGGGTTAAATGATCACAGGCTTTATTGAGTTTGTGGTTCTTCTCTGGCAAGCTTTCCTTGAGGAAAAGTTGGTTCATTTATCCTTGGTTCCTTCCAATTAGAGAGATAATGAGATATCAGGAGGAGCTGTGGCCTCCTTATCAGATACTATCCTGTTTTTCTCTATCAATTTGAATTCCCACTTTTGAGTCTTAGTGATAGGAATGTGGAGGAAAACAAACTTTGTAACTTGCAGCCTGGAAGAAACTGAATGACTTGAGAAGCCCAGAGAGTGGCCATCAAAAGAAACTATCAGGATAGCATCAGGAATTACATTTCAGAGAGGGATAGCAACTTTCAGAGTGAAGTATGTGAAACCAACTACATCTGGAATGGGTTTAACTCCCTTATGATCTTCAATGACTCCATGAGGTAGCTGGCAAAATCTTCCCATTTTCCAGATGAGCAAAATAAAATATAGAGTAGTAACGTGACCTGCTGCCTTCTATATATAATATATATATATATAGATTGTTACCATATATATATATATATATAATATATAAATTTATTGCTACTTTATGGAGCAATAAACTAACAACATGTTTTCTAACTAATGACTAACTTTTTTATGATACAACTTCACTTCTTCCTCTGTTTTTTTTTTTCGGTCTCAAACTAATGAACTCTGTTTTCCATGTTTAAATTAGTAGTGCACTAATGTGAAGGCTAATTGAATGTGCCAACTTGCCTAGGTCATGGAGGCAGTGGTTTGGTCAAGCAAACACTGGCCTGATTGTTACGTTTGGATGTTTTGTACATGGATTAGCATCTCTAGTCAGTTGATTGCATCCATGGCTGAGTACATCTACAATACAAAGGGGATTGCCCTCAACAGTGAGGGGCCGTCCTCATCCAATCAGTTGAAGGTATTAAAGCAGAACTGAGGATTTCAGAAGTCCAAGAGAGAGAGAGAGAGAGAGAGAGAGAGAGAGAGAGAGAGAGAAGACTTTGTTTCTCTACTTCAGCCAGCCAGCTTTTCCTGGGGGAATTCAACTTCAATTTCATCGCAGTTCCCAAATTATGGCTTTTCCTGGGGATTTCAATGTCACCTTCATTGATATTGCCAACTTGTGGCCTGTCCTAAGGAATTCGGGCTTGCCAAGTCCCATGACCATTTCCCAGGGGAACCCTGACTAATACAACAAGCAAAGAATGTTGTGTGGGAAAACTAATTTTATTTATTTTAGGGGCACTTGCCACCCACTGCTGGAGACAGAGACAATGAGCGGACGGTGAGCAGACAAAGATCAGATAGACAAGGGAGCCATGGGGCGGGGGGTGGGAATCACAACCATGCTTTATACCACTGTGAGGACTCTTAGTGACCTTTACCCCCTTCATTCTCTGGAACAGAAATGTATAGACATATAAGCAGCAGTGGGCATTGAATAAATGGGTGGTTTGTTACCTTGTAACTTATATATTTCTCCTGAGAGAACTGTGCAACAAAAAGGGTATAAGAAACAGTTACAAAGTTGGACCTCCAAGTACCTGCATTTTAGGGAAAGGTGTTTGAAAACATGAAACTAAAAGCAACGTTGGGATTTTGATCTTAGATTAGGGCAGTGATGATTTGGGATAGCTGTTAACCCCAAAGTCATATTCTTTCTGGGAAGATCCAGAGAACCCTATGGGATCCTTCTAATTAGCAGTCTGGAGTGAAAATATGCCAGTCTCTTGGGCTGTCACCCTGAATATATATTTCAGTTGTGCATAGTCACTTTGTTCATACACACATATATAGGTAGATATGGATATATTTTCATTATATATATACACACACATATTTATCATTTTGAGAAAGGAAGATTTTAGGAGTATTTGTACTCATATTTGACTCAAATAGCCAAACAGGATAGGATAGAACTGACAATAAGACTGTGGTCAGTGGCTCACGATGTGAATTGAAAAGCAGTTTCGCTCTGGCAATGGAGTCAGGCCAACAGAAATTTGAATACTGACTCTATCAAGTGATAGTGATGTGATCTTGAGAAACTTATCAACACTCAACCATGGTTGCCTCACCTGAGATGAATGGAAATCACTCACCTCCTTTTGGATGATTGAAAAGGCTATATAATTTATTTAATATAGTGCCTGACACATGGAAAATGATCTGAAAAGTGTAGCTATTCAAGTATTAGGTGGAAAACATCTCTGTTTTTAAAAGAGAGAAAATGTGTAAATCTCCCAAATATGGATTGTGAACTGGTTTAGTGAATAAAAATATTAAGTAATCATTGAAAAAGAATAACAGTTTATGTTTCTGTGAAAAATTTTAGTAAGTTTTCTTTTGAAAATTTTATCAAATCTGGTATATCACAACTCTATTTCATAAAAATTTCCAAAATTGAAAAATGAAACCCTTTAAAAAGTAAAGTTGTCAATAAATATATCTCTTCCCAGTGCAAATATAAATATAAAGGTGGGGAGGAATAAAAAGAGAGGAAGAGAGAGAATTTTCTTTTATCTAACTAAAAGGTGGAGGATGTTTAGTTGACACGTCACCTTTTTAAAATATGACAATACACCCTAGCAGCATAATAATGAATTCCGAGTAACCAATGTAAAAATACTGTGCTATCAACAAACTAACTTTTTTGCTCATGAACTGAACCTAAACTGCAAAAACTAAGAAGTGTTGCTTGCAACTTAAAAAAAAAAAGTTACTTGCAACTTAGTTTAAAAAGATTGAATTATTTTGATTGTATCACAGTTTCACATAAACAATGCTTTTAGAGCAAATGTTGAGAGGCTACCCCCCATTCCCACCCATGGCATCAAAATGTGTTACATTGTACTCAGTTTTCAATGCATGATGTATGTTGCCATAGTTTAAAAAGTCCATTGTCCCATCTACTAGTTTATGGGTGACATTCCTATCTGTCTTAATTTATTTGACACATTTGAGATTGAGCCATGAGTTTGAGGATTTATTTTTATATTCTCAATTCGCTTTGATGTGCTAGTTGTCCCATGTACTGCTTACTGTTTTTATGCATATTGTATATGAGCACTTATAATGCTTTTCATCTATTCATTTAATATCATGGTGTTTATCATTGGCATATAATTTATTTCAAACTCCGTTGCCTAGAGTGATGGCATATTAGGTTAAAACCTTCAACGTGAAAGATATGAAACATATACATCATTTTGGCTCACACTCGTTTTCAAAATGAAATATGCCACGTTGAGTTTCCTGGCTAGGGGAAAAACAATTTTCATAAAGTTAATCGAAAACAGAACAATTTTATAACTATGTTAATTTCCTTGATGGGGTAGAATCAGAAAATCTTTGTAAAACAATCAAGAAAGACCCTTAGAAAACAAACTATCTGTGTTAGGGTATGAATAGGAAATTTCTTTATAAAAGTAGAATATGTTAAATAACTTTAGAGTGATTTTAATCAATCAGTCAATAAGCCAGATGATTTATTGATCATCCCCTCTGGAGTAGGGGCAAGGAATAGAAAACAAAAGTAATGAGACAAACTTCCTGCCTCTAAAGAACTCCATCTGAAGGATAATGTCATGGCCTAACAACTCAGCCAGTCAAAGATAGTATATGTTCATTCAATTTTACCAACAAGCATTTTTTAGTGTATATTAATATGTACAGCACTACAAAAATCACTTGAGGAAAAGATCCATGTCAAATTAATTGGAGGGTTATTTAATACAGAGATGTATTAGGAGAGAGAGCTTCTGCTGATCAGAGCTAACAATCACGAAGCACAGGTAGGTCATATAGAGTCTAACACCAATCAGACTGAGGCAGAAATCAAGTGCTGAAATAATGAGATTTACTTACCCACCCATTCATTAAACATATTTTTATTGGCACCTTTGTGCCAGGCATTCTTTATGCATGAAGATATAGCAGTGGTCATAAACCACACATAAATCCTGCCCTCATGGAACCCATAATTTTGCTAAATGGATTTCCCTCGATAGTATTTTTTTTTTTTTTTTGACATCTGTTTCTTTTTTCTGATAGTATTATTTCCTTTGAAAGAATAAGGCCTTCAAGTTTTTCAAGCTTTCTATACATATTTGGCGGAAATGCTGAGTGCCATCTAAATTTTCCCAACTTAGTTGATTGTGATCTCCACATTTTGAAATATGGTAGAGAAATATCAGTAAACACAGGTGAAAGCTGTCTGCCAACTTTGGATTTCTAAATTAGTTGTGGCAAAAGAGATCTGCAATTTTAAGTGATTCCCTGGGACATGCTTGCCTTGGATGGCTGAAATAAAGGCTCAGGAGAGATTTTACCTAGCAGTGAAAATCTATAAAGCCTCTTACTGAGGTCAGTATTGGCCATTGCAATCAGCCTGACACATCAAGCGTAATGGATCAGATTAGTTTATAAAATCATGTTGAGAAGTGTTCAGGCCAGAAGCTTAAAGTATAAACACAGTCATGCTGTTTTGGCATGTCTAAAGATGTTTCTGGATTTTCATGTTAATCTTATAGTGATAGAAAGAAAGAATGCACTCTGGAAGAGGGGGATAGTGGGCATAAATAGAGGATTTTTTTTTTTATCCAAAAGGAAAGATAAGATGTTATCTTGGTCGTCCATCTAGTCACATAGGAATTTCAAGATGTGTCTGTTGATGGAATGAATAGATGTAAATATTGTTCTGACACTAGTTATGATTGTCCTGGCTTATGGGCTAAGCTTGTCTGGTCTCAACGGCCAATATATCCCTACTTTGGATGTGGATACAACTCATAAATTATATTGAGTCTGATAGTTTCTCTTTGGTGAATATCATTTTTTTGACCCAGATAAAGAAAAAAAAAAAAAAAAAAAAAAGGAAATAAAAGTATAAGAGCTGCAGAAAAATAGTGAAAAGGATAAAGAAGAGTTTGGTTAATTTTTCATTCACAATATAAATATGGATTTCCACTAAAATTTGTAAATTCTCATCAAAGGTTTAGCACAATTGGCACTTCTAAGGCAACCATTAGGGCTCTGGTTAATCTTTTATTTTAAACTATTTGGACAATCATTTTGTTTTAATATTTATATGCACTAACGTAGTTGTTCTCTCATCTTACTTATTGATATTTTTATTTTCCTAAGATCAATTCGCTAGATGATCCTTATCCCCACATGCAAGAGAGAGTGGTAGAATTTTTTTTAAAACCGGGGAGAGTTAAATTCAAAGCTGTATTTCTAGTTTAGAAAGAGATACTGCTATTTTCTCCTATTAGAATACTCGTTTTATAAATCTCCCAGTGGTCCTGACCAATATCTTCTTTTAAATTCCCATTTAATTTTCTGCACAGTTTCATACCAGGGTCTCTTTTCATGCTCACTGAACCCTAGTTTCTCTCACCAGTAGGTGTAAAGCAGATTATTTTCTCAAAGGTATTATTTTGCATTTGTTTGAGTTACATGTCTGGTACAAAATTCTGTTTCATTTGCATCAGTTCCCCACATTTGATTGAAAACATAAAAAAATGTTCTTATATGGTGTTTACTTCTTTCTAATTGGCAATGATACTGAATGAGTGGTTCATGGACAATTTCTCTAAATTGGAGACTGCCTATTAATACATTATGTTTTGCCTTCTAGAGTAAACTTTAATCCTAGTTTCTCAGCTTTTGGCAAGTTTATTCTAATTAAGAAATTTTCTTTTTCCTCAAAATATTGAACATCCTAGATTCATAAAGCTAGATATATTCCGCCAATTTATAATGCATTTTGACATTTACTTATTACTAATTTACAAACTTCCTATGGCCAACAATATGCCGTTAATTTTCCCCAATCAATTCTATCTGTTTAGTGTTTTACACGTATCTCTTTTCTTCCTGTCCTTTCAATTAATGATATCAAGTGGTCTTATTGAGGAATTATGATTGTGTGATGTCTTATTCATGTGCTTTCTTCAAACAGAAATGACTCTGGGGCTTTCTGGATGTCAAATGACAGCATAGCCTTGACAATAGTGTTTGCTGATTACTAAATGATTAAAATTGCTGATTTAACTAAGAAGGCATTTATCACGTTAGTTTTTAAGTGCTATTTCTTCCTACAAATCCAATCTCAAAATTATTTCCTTGCCTATGACTAATATTGAGCCAAGAGCCTCAAAGAGGCTCTTACTCACAGATGTTGTAGAAACAGAACCAAGAAGAGAGGCTGCCTAATGTCCAGGCTCTCTTTTCTTGCTCTGAGAGTTTCAATATGTTCATAAAAAATAAGACACAAGCCCTGCAACGGGGGCTTAAATTCTGATGTGCATACATGGATACCTTATGACTAATTGTGTATGTCTTGAGAGGCAAAAGTCTGCCCTCACCCATGAAAGCCAGTGAGACAAGATATTTCCTCTCCTTGTCAGTCAATAGGCTTTTACCCATGAGTGACAGAATCTTCATGTCAAACTGCATTACATGATAAGTCAATTGCCTTATCTCATATATCACAAAGCTCAAGGATAAGGGAGGGCTTCAGAGCTGGGTGTTTAAATAGCTCCCTTATGGCATTAGGGAAACCAATTTCACCACTTTCTTTTTTTTTTGAGGTAGCCAGCCCGGGATTGAACCTGGGACCTCATATGCGGGAAACCAGTGCTCAACCACAGTATTTTCCCTTGTTTGCTTGTTGTTGTTGTTTTTTGGGAGGCACCAGTACTGAACCCCAGACCTCCCATGTGGGAAGCAGTCACTCAACTGCTTAAGCCACATCTGCTCTCCTCATTACTTTCTTTCCCAACTTTCATTCCACAAAGTTGCCTGCATCTTGAGATTGGGAGCTGCAGCAATTGAGGCAGCACATCCAAATAGCAATGTCCAGCGGAAGAAGAGATGGTATCTCTGCTTGTGACACTCTCTTAAGAGTGAGGAAAGATTTCTAGATGCTCACTAGCAGGCTTCCCCTGTATCTTAATGTCCATATCAAGTCTTCTGGATATAGCCAAACCAGTGAGACCCAGTTTCCCATAAGTCACTTGGCTGTGGCAAAAGGGGTGTCTATCTGAACAAAACTGTGGTTCCTTTAGGAAGGACTAAGATTTGCATGGGTTCTGAGTAAGCAGTCAGGGTGTAAGCTACCTCCTGCCCTCTGGCAGTGAGGAGCACAGGCACTATATGGAGATATGAATTCAGTCATGGCCCACTCTAAATAAAGCTGAGGTACCAAAAATTCTTGGTGTAATATAAAGAATTCAAATATTTCAGATGACAGAAACGCTGTAACATTTTCAATGTGTGACCCACCTACCCAAGTAATGTTTGTGCCCTCCCCCAACAAACAAGGCCAAGAAGACAATCTCTTTAGGAAGACTTTAAGAATTATATTGATGGCCGAGTCACCAGAATCTTTGAAAAATGTTTTGGTGGATGCTTTTTTTTTCTAGTTTTTGATGATTGATGAGAGAGTCTAAAGGTCTTGGTCTTAATAGGGATGACAGATTCCTTAGGCAGAGAGTGGGAAGAGTCCAAAGCAGTAAGCAAGATGGCATGCTTACATATTCAATGAGATTAGTAGTATCTTTCCGAATGATCTAATATGCAGTGGACTTTGGTAGTGGTTCATTTACCATAGCGTCCTTAGGGCCAAAATAGATGGGTAACCCACTAAGTCCCATTTTATTTATCGAAATTAAAAACCCCAACTCTGGTGAATGGACCCCTAACTTGAGTCTCTATTACCTCTCTCAATTCTTTGCAGCTAATAACAGCCCTTGAATTATGGGGAAACTGAGATCTCCTCAAAGCCCTTTAATGTTTTTGTGTACATTGCCTCCAAATTTGGTGTGCTTTTACTTCCTTTTTTTTTTTTTTTTTTTTTTTAAGATTTATTTAGTTATTTCTCTCTTCCCACCCCTTGTTGTTTTGTGCTCACTGTCTGCTCTCTGTGTCGGCTTGTCTTCTCTTTAATCAGCACTGGGAACTGATCCTGGGACCTTCTGGAGCAGTAGAGAGGTGCTCAATCTCTTGCGGCCCCTCAGCTCCCTGGTCTGTTGCGTCTCTTATTGTCTCCCCTCTGTGTCTCTTTTTGTTGTGTCATCTTGCTGTGCCAGCTCTCTGTGCGGGCCAGCATGCCATGTGGGACAGCACTCCACAAGGGCCAGCTCTCCATGTGGGCCAGCTTGCCTTCACCAGGAGGCCCTGGGAATCAAACCCTGGACCTCCCATATGGTAGAGGGGAGCCCAATCACTTGAGCCACATCCGTTTCCCTGCTTTTACTTCTGATTCTACTTTGGAGAACTGCCTTTTAGCTAGTGGAACTGTTCTGCCCATACATGCAGGGAGCTGGAAATGCTTGACGGATTTTGCCCCCACAGGCAGCCCTTAGCCAACAACTAATGGTTTTTATATGTGTGCTTGGTCTTTTTAGGTTTGTATTTTCAAAAACTTCCAAACTTGTAGGACAGTTATAAAAATAATACAAAACCCATGCAGAGAACTCCAACATGACCCCCTCCCCCATCCAGATTGACAATCTAAACATTCCCTGTTGGGATATAAGCTGAAGCTAGCTAATATTCACACATTTGCTCAGTTTCTTCTACTTTCCTGTCCTGCTCCCTCTGTGTGCTTAATACTTTCTCCTGGGAACACTTGCTTAATAAATCACTTTCACATGAATCCTTGTCACTGGACTGCTTCTGAGAAATCCAATGTAAGACAGTACCCTTGAAGAAGTACCCTATAACTGCTTGGTCAATTCTTCTCATTTTCCACTTTGGGACCTATGGCCCTTTCCAGTAGCACATTTCTACTTGATAAAGGTAAATACCAAGAATTTTCCAGGTCGGTTTTTGTTGTTGTTGTTTGCACTGACTCTGAATTAGCATTACCTTTTGTGGACTCAGAACAGCAATTCATTCTGTCGGCCCGAATGCAGCCTTATAAGGGTCCAGTGGTAACCTGAATTGTTTTCTAAGTCTGCCTCATGGTAGAACAACAGTGATCTCAAAGCACATTCTGCATTCCTTCTGCCAGTGGTTGATCATATGGTTTATAAATACTCTCAACAAATGGCAGGATCTCACATCAGCTCTCTCACTTAGGGACTGTTGATTGTTCTGTTGCATAGGAGCAAGTGGATGTCTCTGAAATCACTTCCACGAAGTACAATCATAAATAAAAATAAATCCAGTATCCTTGGGAGAATCACCAAGTTAGTTCAAAGAATTGAAAAATTGGAGATGCCTATCATATCCCCATTCAACAACCTAGAATGACAAATGAAGAAGCTGTATGTGTCTAAGAGAATGACAGTGGATTACCACAAATGTACTTAATAAGCAGCTGTTCCATATGGGATTTCCTTACTGGAGACTACTTGTGTAATTTCTGACATCTTGTCACAGCTATCAATCTAAAAACATGGTGGCAATGAGCTGAAAAAACAAAAACAAAAAAACAGATGCTGTTTGCCATCACCTGAAAGAGACAGCTAGCTTGCATCCCGACTATGGAATCTAAACCAAAGATTAACTCTGAACATTTCATTATCACACAGATCAACTACATTATGCCATCACACAGATTGAAATCAGAGTTGGTAGACACCTCACAGGCCTTTGTAAGAAACCTGATAGCTAGAGAGACGTGAGAGAGACAGAGAGACAGAGACAGACAGAGCTAATGAAAAAAGATTCTGATGCTTTTGAGAGTCTAGTGGTCTTGATAGAGACCAAAAGCAGTCACAGAATATATGTTACACTGATTTAGCTAATGAATGATCTTTTAGTTTTAACTATGGAATCTCACCCTTGTAACTCTCATAGCAAAGTAGCTGTGCATTTGTTATCTATTACCTAGAAATTATCTTTAGTCACAAAATAAACTTCTGTTTTCTTTTCCCTTATCTTACCATGCATGGATTTCATAATCCTTAACAGCTCTTGATGGCCCACTTTGTTTAGTTTAGTCGTGTTAATTAAGCAATTTACAACTTGATGTATTACTCCAGCCAAACTTCCTTTAGTTTAGCATTATCTTAAGTGGATCGAACTATTTACAGCATTATGTGTTACCTTTATTCCAAAAATTCAATTTAAAATTATTCATTTATATTATAAAAAAGAACACATCTCATATATGCATTTTGTGCAAGCCAGTATTTTCATATGTATGCATTCATTTGTCAACTTTATTTTAACACAGATAGTAGTACAATCAAGAAATGAATGCATCTATATTCACAAGGGATATTGGGTTATGATTTTCTTTTCTTGTGCTATCTTCTTCTGGCTCTTGTATCAGGGTAAAACTGACCTCACAGAATGAAGAGTAGTCCTTTCTCTTCTAGATTTTGGAAGAGTTTGAGAAGGATCCATGTTGAAACCTCTTTAATGTTTGGTGGAATTCAGCAATGAAGGCATCTAGTCCTGAGTATTTCTTGGTTGGATGGTTTTTTATTACTGAGTTAATCTCTTTACTTCACACTTGCTAGGATGACTATTATAAAAAAAAAAAAAAAAGAATAACTTGGTGTTGGGGAGGATGTGGAGAAAATTGAACCCTCATGCATTGTTGGTGGGAATGTGAAATGGCACAGCAGCTGTGGAGAACAGTTTGGCAGTTCCTCAAAAGTGAAACATAGAATTTCCATATTACCCACGATTTTATTCCGAGGTATGTTTCCCAAATATTGAAAGCATAGACTCAAAGAAATACTTGTATGCCAGTGTTTACAGCAGCTTTATTCAGCATAGTCAAAAGCTGGAAACAATCCAAATGTCCAACAACAGATGAATGGATAAACAAAATGTGGTACATACTTACAATGGAAAGGAATGAAGTTCTGATACACCCTACAACATGGGTGAATCTTGAAAACATTTTGCTCAGTGAAATAAGCCAGAAACAAATGGGAAAATATTGTTTGATTCCACTAATATGAGGTATCTAGAACAGGCAAATTCATAGAAATAGAAAGCAGAAGATTTGTTACTGGGGGCTTAGGGGAGGGAGGGTAGGGAGTTATTGCTTAATGGGTACAGAGATTCTGTTTGGAATGATGACCATGTTCTGGAAATAGGTTGTGATGAGTTACACAACATTGCCAATGTACTTAATGTCACTGAATTGTATACTTAAAAACAGTTAAAATGGTTTTTATGCTATGTATATTTCAGCACAATGAAAATGTTAAAAAAAAAACATGCAATGAGATGCAACTTCACACCCATTAGGATGGTTATCATTAAAATGACCTACAATAACAAGTGCTGGTCTGGAGTGAACAATTGGAAAACCAAATCCACTTGGTGGGAATGTAAAAATGGTGCAGTTGCTTTTGGAAAACAGTCTTGCAGTTCCTCAAGAGGTTAAACATAGAGCTACCACTTGATCCAGCAATTCCAATCCTAGGTATACACCCAAAAGAAGTGAAAACTTATGGCCACACAAAAACATATACATGGATGTTAATGGCACTGTTATTCATAAGATTCAAAAATTGGAAGCAATCTGAATGCCAATCAGCTGATGAATATATTAACAATTTGTGGTATGTCCATAAAATGGGATATTATTCAGAAAAAAAAAAAAAAAAAGTACTGACACATGCTGCAATATGGATGAACCTTGGAAACATTATGCTAAGTGAAAGTAGCTGGTCACAAAAGGCCACATATTATATGATACCATTTGTATGAAATGTCCATAGTCGGAAAATCCATAAAGACACAAAGTAGATTAATGGCTGCCCAGGTCTAGGGGGTTGGAAGGAAATAGGGAGTAACTGGTAATGGGTACTGGGTTTCTTTTTGGGGTGATGAACATGTTCTAAAAGTGACTGTGGTTATGGTTGCACAACTGTGAATATATTAGAAACCATTGAATTTTTACAGTTTAATGGGTGAATTATATGAGAATTATGTTTCAATAAAGCAGTTTAAAAAGCAATTAATGTATATTAACTATCAAAAGTACATGTGGGAAGTGATCTCTAAAACTTGGTTTTTTTCCCAAAGCAAGGTTACATTTAAGGATTTCTATTCTTAGTAGTTTATTGTGTTAGCCTGCCTATATGTATTGCAAAGATTTGAAGATGTCCCCCGTGAAGCTGGTAGCATGTAACTTGTATTTCTTGAGATGCATAATGAAAATATCTAGAAGCCTCTCATCTGCTAAGTATTTGATTAGAATATTCCTGTTTCTAAACAAGAAAATTAAGTGTGCTAATATAAATATCTTCTGTTTGAGATTTGAATTAAAGATTGAAAAAAAAAATCATGTTTTGTACACATGGCACCACTAATTGCTTCTGATCTTAATTTTTTAAAATGTGAATTGCCTTGAGTATCTTTTAAGTTACTGCTTAAATGTTTAATGAATGAGTAAAATAATCTATAACAGTGATTAAATACCAGATATTTTTCTCAAAGTTGATTTTAAAAGGGTCGAATGCCCTGAGATCATTTCCTTTATACTGCGGTAATTAAACATGACGATAAAAAGGTTGTTCAGTAACGTTATCTGTCAGTAAAATATTATTGCCAAATCCAAGCAGATTTATTTAGAAATATCAATTAGAACAAATATAGCCTCCTTTCTTTTAAAAATGCAAGGGAGTGAAATCAAACGTTTAACAAAAACAAAAATAAAATAAAAAACAACAAAAGGCCTTTACTAGAGAATTCTCTACTAAAGAAATATAATGTTGCCAAGAAATACCTCTTTGTTCTGAATTTTAAGCTGATAAAAATATGATTATTTTCTAGTTTCAAGCTCAATATAATTTGAGTTGTAAAACAGCACAAACAAAAGTTTATAGGGAAGAGAGAGAGGTGTGGTCCCAATGTTCTATCAAACAATACTTGAACCATGTAAACTAGAAGTATTTAAAGATGGATTAAGCCCGGGGTTCTTAACCAGGGATCCATGGAACCCCAAGGGGTCCGTGGAAAGATTTCAGGGGGGTCCATTAGCTTGAACTGAAAATTCAAACAAACATTATTCTTGTGGGGATGTGGTGGTATGAGTATGATATATTTATAAAATAATACAGAATATAGTGTGGACTTAGTAAGGGGTCTGTGGTTTTCACCTGACTGGCAAAGGGGTCTGTGGAACAAAAAAGGTTAAGAATCCCTGGATTAAACCATTTGTTTTAGAAGAAAATTTGCCTTGAGTATATTAATAGGTATATGCATGTGCACATATATATGTGTGTATATAATATGTATGTATACATAGCTATGCAATGTGTGTGCATAGATTATTATTATATATTTTTTGAGGTACCAGGGCCAGGGATTGAGCCTGGTACCTAGTATACGGGAAGCCCGCGCTCAACCACTGAGCCACATCAGCTCCCCTGAGTTGCTTTTTTCATTTGTTTGCTTGTTGTTTTTTGTTTTTAGGAGGCACTGGGAACCGAACCCGGGACCTCCCAAGTGGGAAGCAGGCACTCAACTGCTTGAGCCACATCTGCTCTCCATGTGTGCATAGATTTTTAAGAAATCTATCTATCTATCTATCTATATATATAACTAGAAATTCTTAATTTTAGACCTTCTTTTTGATAATTGAAAATTGCATTATACTTTGGGTTAGAGATTTTTTAATCAAATTTTATTTATTGATGTGAGATATAAAAAGCCCTCAACTGTTACCCATTTTAAATATATAATTATCCCTTCTTCCACAGAAGCTTGTTTGGGAGTTCTGTGTATTAACAGAATAAATTTTGGGTAAACGTGTTATTAAACACATGTGGTTCATAGGATCAAAATGAGAACCAAGATTTTTATCTATAAGTAGTACAAAGTTTATCAATTTCAAATAATCCCATTTTTCCTCAAGTTTCATGAATTTGAGATATCCTTATATGGAAACATAACCATTATTTCATCCTAGGGTAATAGCATTTAAGGATATATGCAGAATATTTTATAATATGTGTAAAATATATAATTATATGATAATTTATAAAAAAGACATGTATGTGTACTATATATATTAAAATATATAATGAAGTTCTGATAACCCCCATCTCTCTCATACAAATACACACATACATGCTGAATAAAGGCTGCCTCTGCTGCTATAAGACAATTATTGCTGCAAAATAGAGTTGGCATCTTGATGCTGAAGTATATGATTTTCATCCAGTTATGAAATTGCATTTTATTTTCATTTGCACCTGCTTCTGTTCCATATTGTATTATTCATTTAGACTCTACTTTTTCTAGAATTGAACTTTGTGTTTTACTGAAGATTTTCAGCCCTTGAATAAAGAAGTAATGGGTCAGACACTTTTCTTTTGCTATGAGACAAGAGTGCATGCAATCTTGAGATAGTTCTTTTGGCTACACATACGGTTTCCTTCCTTTAGTATTGTAGTTCACTTTCATTCCCGAATCTGCCAGAGAAAATGAAGAAAGCCTTTCTCCTCCCCAATTTCAGGGGTTTCAGGTTCATCCTTAGAGCCATGCATGGCTTCTTTCTAAGAACCTCAGATTTAGAATGATTACAGGTTTCAGGTCATTTAATTGCCCAAGCCCTGTATATGCACTCTAGATATTTCTCATTCTAAGTACTCCCAAATATAGAATTTACAACTTGTATAATTGAATTTAGGACACGGTGTACTGAGGCCAGAAAGGACATTATTGGAAAGAGCCAGAGCTTTAGAGGGTCTTTTCTATTGTTTGCTGCCTTTAACATAGTATCAGAAAAAAAAAAAGACACTAGTGCATGCAAGAATCAGTCTTCAAGCAGGAATAGAAGGGGCTGGACAAGGTAGAGAGATGAAAAGCCTGTATTTTCTTGTATATGGAGCAAATATATCAGAAATACACTGTTTTTGAGAAAGTGGAATTGCCAAAGTAACCAACCTTTGAGTTACAAAGGCCCTAGATTAATGGTGGCCTGCAAATCTGCATCACACGAGGAGGTCAAACTCCCCAAAGTCCCTTGCAGATGTGACCATGGAGGCCAATCATAAATGAACTTTCCTGCAGAGACCAGAATTGGAATCTAATCAAAGGCTTTCCCATGGCAGGGATTTCTTTTTTTTTTTTTTTAAAGATTTATTTTATTGATTTATTTATCCCCTCCTTGCTGCTTGTGCTTGCTGTCTCCATTTGCTGTGTGTTTTTCTGTGTCTGCTTGTCTCTCTTTGTTGCGTCATCTTGCTGCACCAGCTCACTGCGCCACACGGGCCGGCTTGCCTTCACCGGGAGGCCCCGGGAATCGAACCCAGGGCCTCCCATATGGTAAGCAGGAGCCCAACCAGTTGAGCCACAGCCGCTTCCTGGAGTTTATTAATATCTGTCTGACGTATAGTCATCTTGCTATGCACCAGCAAGTTTTGTATATTATCCATTCTTCTCTTTTCCAAATGGCAGATATTATCGCAGTTGTCCTCTCACTGCCTGCCATTGTATACTGGATTTAAGGATGGTGAAAGATATTTTGTCTTTCTCTCTGCTAGGTCTCCACAGCGTAGGGAAACACATCCACATCTGATAGAGGGGCTTATGCATCCCCCACACCCGGATTTTGATATAGACACAGTGATCAGCTTGGACTTAGCTCTCTGTTTTGGGGGAGGATTATATGAGGGTTATAATTGTGGGAATAAGATTTCCAAGGAACATTTGATAACAAACACAGCTAACTATGACAAAGGCTGCTAACTGTTCACAAAACCCAGTGTTCTTTCCTTATTCCAGGGTACTAACTAAACAACACATTTGAGCATCTCTTGAAGTTAGTTATGGTCACAAGATTGGTTTGTGACCAATAGCCACGGGATGTGGGCCATTTCTGGACCATGGCTTTAAGTTGGCAGTGACTCTTCCACATTGCCCTTCTTCTTCTGCTGGCTGGTTGCATATGGCAAAGCAGTCTTAGGAGATGGAGGAACCACAAGATTGAAGGCACCTGGTCCCTGAATCACTGTATGGAAGAGAGTCATCCACTTATCAGGAATATATGCATTAGACTCTCAGGTGAATGAGAAATAACCATCTTTTGCATTGGGCCCATTACATTTTTGGGTCTCTTTGCCTTTGTAGATCAGCCTACCCTAAATAAACTATGTGCCATTCATTTTTATAACATACAATTATAGAACTCTTGAGCTCTCATAATGCCAATCTATTTCTTTCTTTTTTTATTTTTTAAACAAATCAATTTTATTGATACATATTAATAAAGAATATAATTTATCCAAAATGTACAATCAATGGTATTTGGTATAATCACATAGTTGTGTGTTCATCACTTCAATCATTATTAAAGCATTTTCATTATTTTAATAATAATAATGAAAAACAGACAAACAAGAAAATTCTTCCCCTCTCAATCTTTCTGTTTTCCCTGCTGTACATTGCTGCTATTTCTGGCTATTCTTGAACAATTATTTATTCATTTATTAAGCAGTTTTATTGAGATATATTCACATACCATATGATCTATCTAAAGGGTATACTCAATGGCTTTTTTTTTAGCTGTTAAAAAGTCCTTTATTGTAAAATTGTAAAATAAATAGAAAAATAGAAATTACAAATTTTAAGAGTGAAAGGCCAGGTTAGATTTAATATAATAAATTATAAAAAATAGCATAGCAACAAACCTTTATAAATGTAAATAATAATTCAAATATAATAGAAATTAATTATAACATAATTCCAATTTTTATATTACAGCTCTAACTATTGGACATAATAATCTCTAAGAATGAGGTAAATTATTGGTTATTTAATTTCCATTTAGGTCATAATTCTTTGTAGATAATCATATTCCTATTTGGGAATTTTTCACATCATATTGAAATGAATTACAGAAGATAACAATTCATAATTGTTCATAATTATGTGTTCACCTTTTTATGAGGTAGAAAAACTCAAAATCTTGTTCAACAGTAGTCATGCTAAATCATAATTGATCCAGATAGATTATTTTAACTAAAGAGTATGGATAAGAAAGGGTTAAAGAAAAATGAAGTATCCAAAAATATATCTCTTCTCCAGTCCTCCTCAATTAAAAGCAAGTGTTTATTTTGTATGAAAAAAAATTGCAGAATACTGATCACAGGAACAAGTTTCCAGTTGCACTGAGTAATTATTTTTCTTTTACTATAATGTTGTTAATTTATATTTATCTGGTCTACTCCAGCTGTTTTTTGGTTACTATTTGCATGGAACACCTTTTTCCAACCTTCACTTTTAACCTGGTTGTGTCCTTACATCTGAGGTAGGTCTCTTGTAGACAACAACATAGAGACAACTCATATTTTTTTATCCATTCAATCAGTCTATGTCTTTTGATTGGGGAGTTCAATCAGTTAAAATTCAGTGTTATTACTGTAAAAGCATTACTTACTTCATCCATTTTGTCCTTCGGCTCTCTGTTGTCATATCATTCTATTGTCTGTCTTCTTATCCTTTAGTTTACCCTTCCTAATAATCTTCATTTCTAAACTTTTCACATCTCTCACCCTTGTTTTTTTCTTTTAGGCTGCAGCACCCCCTTTAGTATCTCTTGCAAATCTGGTCTTTTGGTAACATATTCTATCAGTTTTTGTTTGTCCGTGAAGACTTTGAACTCACCCTTATTTTTGAAGCACAGCTTTGCCGGGTACAGAATTCTTGGCTGGCGGTTTTTCTTTCAGTACCTTAAATACATCATACCACTTTCTTCTCTCCTCCATGGTTTCTGCTGAGGGGTCAGCACTTAATATGTGATGCCTTTCTTTTCTCTTACTGCTTTCAGAATCCTCTCTTTATCTCCTATATTTGTCATTCTGAATAGTAGGTGTCTTGGGGTGGGTCTATTCGGATTTATTCTGTTTGGGGTGCATTGTCCTTCTTGGATATTGATATTTATGTCCTTCATAAGGGTTGGGAAGTTTTTGGTCATTATTTCCTCAAATATTCTTTCTGCTCCTCCCCTTTTCCATTCTCTTCTCCTTCTGGGACACAAATAAGGCGATGGTTTGTATGTTTTGCATTGTTATTCAATTCCCTGAGACCCTGTTCCATTTTTCCATCTTTTTCTCTTTCTGCTCTCCTGTCTTTTCCAGTTCAGATGTTCTGTTGTCGAAATCACTAATTCTGCCTTGAAGCAATTCAAATCTGCTCTTATTTGCCTCTAACGTATTTTTTATTTATTTATTTACTTTAATATTTTAGTACAAATAGTAAAGGAAGAAAAAAGCAGATTTAAGATATATTAATGAGTAGACTTGATAAGATGTGAGGTCCAATTATTTGTGGTGGGAAAGAGAAAAGAATGAATCAAGGATGATCCAAAGATTTTGGTTTGGGTGCCTAGGTGGATGAAGGTAAGATTCATCAAAACCTGAAATAGCAGAGAAAGAGTAGATTTATTATCAGTATCCAGTTATTCTATAAATATTTACCAAGTATTTAATAAGTATATAAATAAATTTCGAGTATAACACCTGGGTATATGGGGGAAAATATAGCCCCTGTGGAGCTTACATTCTAGGAGAAAATTTAGGAAATATGCAAATAAATGAATAATTTAAGGTAGTGATGAGTCCTATGGGGGGAAACAAAGGAAAGTAAATAGGGAGTAGTGGGATGTTCAGCTAGTTTGGTCAGAATTAGCCTCTCAGGGTTGAAACTGGAGAAGCACCTTAAATAAGTCAAGAGCTAGTCAAGGAAAGACTTGTGGCAAGAACATTAGAGGATAAGGAACAAGCAAGTACCGAATTTTTTATTTAATCAGGGGGTAATGTGCTCATATTTACCTATTTAAAATATAATGCTGGTTTCTGTACCTGCACAATAATGTAAGGGTATGGTTGTCACAACAAGACTGGGTATGATTTAAAGAAAGATGCTTACAAACAGACAAATAATGTAAGAGATATTTAATAAGAGGGTATGGAAAACAATGTGTTTTTATTTTTTAAAGCAATTTTATTGAGACATATTCACATACCATACAATCCATCTAAAGTGTTCATCCAATGGCTTTTGGTATAATCACAGAGTTGTGCATTCATCACCACAATCAATATTAGAACATTTTCATTACTCCTAAAAGAAAACCCCCTACGCCTTAGCAGTCACCTCTCAATCCCTCTATCATTCCCCTGCCCTACATAACTGCTAATCTAATTACATCTCTATAAATTTATTTCTATTTACATTTTGTATAGATGGAGTCAAACAACATGTAGTACTTTGTGTCCTGTTTCTTTCACTTAGCAAAATTCCTTTTTACAAAAATTGATGGGAAATGTTAATTTATTACCATTCCCTGCAGTTCATAGTTTGCTTTAGGTGTACTTTTGCTCAAATACCACCCTGTTTTTAACATTTTGGAATATTAACGTACATTGGTTCTGATTCACAGAACAACATTCTTATATTTGTACTATGGACACACTCATTGTCCACAAGAGGGTTCACTGTGCAGTACAGTCCCATGTTTCATCCTTTAGCTTTCCTTCTAGTGACATACATGACCCTAAACTTTCCCTTTCAACCATCCTCATACCCATACATTAGCGCTGCTAATTAAATTCACTGTCCTGAGCTATCATCACCTCTATCCATTTACAAACATTTATAATCAACCATATTACAAATTCTGCACAAATTAAGCCTCGGGTCCCCACTCTCTATCCTCATTCTAACTGCTGGTGTTCAGCTATTAACGCCACGAATTTGCAAAAATGCTGTGTTTTTAGATGGTTACACAAAGCGGGAGATAATGCAACATGCTGTCAGACAAAGGTAGAGTTGTCTCTACCCTAGTATGCCCCAAGGGGACATTTTGTTGCAAACAATACTACCCTCTTGGAATGAGGTTTTATGCCAAGCACGAAAAGTTTGTTTTCAACATTCACTGTGGTATATTTATCCTCCTACCCGAATCCTCTCCAACCTGACTAATGGTGATTCTTTTTGTGCCAAGCTGTTAACATGTGTAAATAATTAATATAAACTTTTCCCACCAGCAATTATAAAACCACCACCACCACAAACTCTGTATCAGGGGTAATTTACCAAATACATGTCCTACTTGGATTAAACTTCAGGCCTTCCTGAGTTCCATCCTTGCAAGCATCAAGGATGGAAGCAGGCAGGTGGAAAATGCTGATGGAAACTTGGATTAGTGTCTAAGCTATAACATTGTGTAAAGATTTATAATTGAGTTACACTTTGAAAGTAGACTGGGTAGGACAAATGGATTGGATTTGGGATAACACAAGAAATAAGGGTGATTTCTAGCTCTTTGGTCTAAAGAATTGGGAAAATTGTTGTACTATTTAATGAGATGTTAGAAACTGAATGGAGAGTTAGCAAAATCAAAATATTGGTCATATTAAGTTTGAGTTGCCTGTTAAATATCTGGCGGTAATGTCAAGTCAGTCATTAAATGCATGAATTTGGGGCTCAGGGATGTCTTTGGGTTTGGAAATATAAGTTTGGCAATCATTGCACAAAATGGCATGTAAGCCATAGGATTGTATGAGTTAATTTAGGGAGTGAATGTAGATAAAATATAGAAGATCAAGGATAGAGCTTTGAGACATTCCAGAATTTAGAGAGGTAGAAGAAAAGGAAAAGACAGAAAATGAGAGTGATAAGTAGTGGCTACCACAGTAGAAGCAAAACTATGAAGCAAAGTATTGCAAGGAGAAAGAAATGATTAATTGTGTACAAAGTGTACTCTGAATATGAGTATGTTGAGAATGAGAGCTGACTGTTGGACTTAGCATTGTTGGTGACTTTGACAAGTAAGGTTACCAATCAGCCAGTTCCCCTGGGACTTTCAGTGCTAAAATCAGAACAGCAAACTGGGATGAACTGGTCAATCAATCTAGGTTTTAGTGAGATAATAGGGATAAAATTTGATTGGGGTGAATTCATAATCAAATTCTTGTCGGTTGTGAGATTTCAATGGGGCAGGCATATCAGGTATACATGTTCGGTTGTCACATAGGTCCTTGTTCAAGAACTTGGAGAAAGAGCTTGACTAGAGATAGAGAATTCAAAATTCAGAGTGAGTAAAATGGACCCAGAATGATGCAGAATTGTAAGATGGAGATTTAATGCATTTCTGTCACACTGTTCTTCCAAATTCTAACTAACTACCTGTATTAGTCAGCCAAAGGGGTGCTGATGCAAAATACCAGATATCTGTTGGCATTTATAAAGGGTATTTATTTGGGGTAGAAGCTTACAGTCACAAGGCCATAAAGAGTAAGTTACTTCCCTCACCAAAGTCTGTTGCTATGTGTTGGAGCAAGATGGCTGCTGGTCTCTGTGAGGGTTCAGCCTTCCTCTTTCTCCTAAGCTCCTTCCATTATCAGTTGTAGGTTAGCATAGGCTTGTCTCTTTCCCTTTGCACGTTTCTTTCTGGGCCTTCTCAGCTGCTCAGGGCTCTGGTCTCTTCAGCTGTAAGCTGTCAGGCAAACGGCTTGGTTCTCTCCCCTGGTCTCCAGTGTCCAAAACTAAACTCTCTGTGTTCTCCTTCTCCATGTGTTTACTTCTGTGTAAGAGTCTGTTTTATCCCCACCAAGGGGGTGGGGACTCAACCCTGCATGCCCTAATGACATGGTCAAATAAAAGCCCTGATCATGTTTTAATTAAGTAAAAGTGAAACCTCTGAATCTAATACAATCTAATACACCCAGAGGAACAGACCAGTTTACAAACACAATACAATATCTATTTTTGGAATTCATAAACAATATCAAACCACTACACTACCCCTTTTCTGGCAAGCATCAGCTGAAATGGTTTAATAGGATGTGAAGGGAATATTATGTAAAGTTAATTTTTCTGCTTTGATTTCTGGGGAGAGAATAAACATAGGAAATAAAGATGGGAAATCCAGCTAGCCTGGATTTGGTCCAAGAAACTCAGTGTGTGGTTAAGGCCTTGGATTCCACAATTCTCCAAGATTCATGATGACCTCTTCAAAGAAGAGGAGGACCTGTCCATTCTCCCCTTCGTGAGTGTGTGTGTGTGTGTGTAGGTAGGAATATATAGCTGTGTGTAATGAAGTTTCTTGGTTGTGTGGAAACTGCTGGAGAACACCGTAAGTGGGCAATGATCCTCTCTATCTCTGAGGATGGGGGAGCACTAGATTCAGCTCAGAAGTTTCTTCCCAGTGCCTTCAATGAAAGTAAGATGACCATCTTGAGAAGCAAAGATTGCTGTGCTCCCACCTCTGATGGATTGGCTCCAGTGCCAGTATATCTACTAACTTGATCCTGACCAAAGGTGGAAAGAAAACTGTCATCAGGCAAAGGAAAATAACTACATTGTAACAGACTCAGTAGGGAAAGGATGTTCAAGCAGAAAGCCTAACTTTAAAGGGACATAGAATTGTCTGAGCACAATTTTTAAAAAATTATATAAGCACTTGACAATTATTTTCTGTAACTGAAAGTAATACTTTTTGCAAATGATTACTATTTTATTGTAAAATATGGAACCATAAATTTTCAAATTGAAAATATTTAGTTTAATAAATTATTGTAAAGCAAATTACCCACATTACCAGTTCTCAGGTCAAGAACTAGAACATTGCTGGCACCACAGATGCCTACGGAAGCTCCTTACTGAACACAGCTCTCTCCCTACATTGTGGGGAGAGAATATTGCTGATATTTATGGTACTAATATTTTTACAGTTTGAGGACATGAAAATGTCCAAATCAAGGCATCACCAAGGTGATGCTTTCTTCCAGAAGATTGGTTTCAGGAGATCCTTGGCTCCTCTGTCCCATGGCAAGGCACATGGTGGCATCTGCTGATCTCTCCCTTATCTTCTGGGTTTCCTTGGTTGATTTCAGCTTCTTGCTTCTGTGGCTTTCTCTCTCTCTCTCTCTCTCTCTCTCTCTCTCTCTCTCTCTCTCTCTCTCTCTCCCTTTCTTCATGCTGTTTATAAATGACTCCAGTAAGAGTATTAAGACCCATCCTGAATGAGGTGGTCACACATTAACTGAAGTAGCCTCATCAAAAGATCTTACTCACAATGGGTTCACACCTACAGGAATGGATTAGATTTAAGAACATGTTTTTCTGGGGTACATATGGCTTCAAACCACCACAACATATATCTTCAAAGCGAAGGTAGATACAACATCAATCTTATGTAAACACTTCCACAGAAAAGGGAAAGATACACCATTTGCCAACTTGTTTTATGAGGCCAGCATTACTTTGATACCAAAACATGAGAAGAACTTTACAAGAAAGGAAAATTAAAGGCCTTTCTCTTTCATGAAGATAAAAGGCAAAAGTCCCAGAAAAAAAAATTAACCAATCAAATTCAGCATTATGGAAAAAAGACATTACAACATTAAGTTAAATATATTCATAGACTACAACATTAGAATAGATATATCATTCAATATAGTTCACCACAGTAATATAAAGAAGAAACAAATCACATGAGTATCTCAATAAGTGCAGGAAAAAATGATCTAATCCTTAGGAAACTAGGAAGAGAAAACTTTACTTAATTGATATTTGTAGAACATAAAAGGATAATATGCATTCTTTTCAAATTTACATGGAACATTCACCAAATAGGCCATATACTGGACCATATAATGAGTCCCTATAAGTTTCAAAGGATTGACATAGTATGTTCTTTGACCAAAACATAATTGAATTAGAATTCAATTATAGAAAGATATCTGGAAAATCCCCAAGTATTTGGAAATTAAACAATCCACTTCATAGGTCAAAAAAGAAATTCTAAAAGAAACTAAAAAACAAAACATCTTGAAATAAATGAAAGTAACCACATGTCAAGATTTGTTGATGCAGTTAAATTTTCAGTGTATGTGTGTATACTTACATCAATGATTTACATTCCTATGTTAAGAAACTTTTAAAAAGGAAGAAAACTTAAGAAAATTAAAAGCAAAAAAGAAATTAAACCAAAAATATTCAAAAGCAAGGAATAAATAAGATGCAATTGGAAATCAAGGAAATAGAAAACAGAAAATGATAGAGAAGTTTAATGAAACCCAAAGAAGGAGCTTCTTTTAAAAGATCAACAAAATTGATAAAAATCTAATTAGATAGATGAAGAAAAGATAGGGAAGACATAAATGGCCAATATTAAGAATTAAAAAGAAGACATAACTACAAATAATAGAGACATTAAAAGGAAAATAATGGAATATAATGAGAAAAAGATGTCAAAACAAAAACAGACACATTTAAAACAAATGATAATCTCAGTAGAGTGAAAAACAAATAATATTGGACCAAATTTAACACCCACTCATCATAAAAAGTCCCAGCCAAACTAGGAAAAATAGAGAATTTGCTTATTTTGATAATGGACACCTTCGAAAAACCTGCAGCTAACATCAAACTTAATGGTGAAAAACCGAGTGCTTTTCCCCTAGTAGAAGCTAAAGATGTGTACTTTTGCCATGTTTATTCAATGTCAATTCCATTTACAAGGGCATCAAAATCAAGAAATACTTAGGGAGACATTTAACAATATACATGAAAGACCTGTAAGTAGTGAAACAGTGGTGAGAAAAATGAAGAACTAAATAATTGGACTGATAAAACTTATTCATGGATTGAATGAGTCAAAATTGTTCAGATATCAGTTCTCCTGAAATTGTTCTATACATTCAAAGTAATCCTTATCAAAATCCATAAAGCTTGTTTTCCCCAAGGAATAGATAGGCTGATTCTAAAATTATATACGGAAAATTAAAGGACCTGGATTTGCCAAATCAATTTTGAAAAGGAATACAAAGTTGAAGGACTTATACTATCTACTTTTTAAACATTATAAAGCTACAGTGATCAAGACAGTGTTGTATTGATGTAAGGGCTAGACATACAGAATAAGGCTGAATATCACACATTGATGTTCAGTGAGTTTTCAAAATAAGTGCCAAGATAATTAAATGAGGGAAAAACAATCTTTTCAGCAATTGGTACTGAAACTCTGGGATATACATGTGAAAAAGAAAAAAATCTTTACTGATTGCTCATACCATACATTCATTTCTAAATGGAAAGGTAAAAGCTCAACCTATAAATTTCTGGAGTAAAATATGAGAAAATCTTTTTAACTGATCGGTAGGGAAATATTTCTTAGCACGGATAAAGCACTAATTATTTAAGAAAACAAAAAGAGCAATTGTACGTCATCAGAGTTAAAACTTTTGCCCTTCTGAAGGCACCTTTAACCCTACACATCTACTAGAATAGCTAAAATTGAAAAGGCGACCATTCCAAAAGTGGGTAAGTATATGGAACTTTCCTATTTTGCTGGTAAGAGTGTAAAGTTGTCCAACTACTTTGAAGAACTGTTCACCAGTTGCTAATAAAATTCAAATGTATTTACCATGAGGCTCAGCAATTCCATTTCAGGGTGGAGTGGAGAGAAAAGAAAACCTATCCTCATAAAGACTTGGGGGCAAATATTCATAGGCACTTCATTCATAATAACCCCAACCAGAAACCACCCAAACATCCATCAACAAATTGCCCAGATATGAAAAAAATGGGTAACATTTTGGGGCATATACATATATTGGAATACTATTCTGGAATACAAACATGAACAAATTAATGACACATGTAACATTAGTGAATCTCAAACATGTGTGGGGAACAAAAGAAGGCAGCCACAAAATAGTACTTCCAGTATAAGTGCACGTATATGAAATGATAGAAAAGGAAGAATGGTCTCTTGGGATCAAAATCAGACAGGTGGTTGCCTGGGACACAGGTAGGCAAGGTCTAACTTAACTCCACAGGGACATGAGGGAAGATTTTTGGTGATGAAAATGTTCTATATCTTGATTGTGGCAGTGGCTATATGGCTATTGTGGAAATGGTTTAAACTGGACATTTAGAAATGAAGTAGACTATTGTCTGTTATATATATAATACATGCAAAATGGAGATTTTCAAATAAAAACGAAAACTAAAAAATATATGTCTTAAAAATAACAGTTAGGCTTTGCACTGTACTGAGCAGAATGGCTGCATTTTAAAAATAAAAACTATATTTCAAAATATCAAGCGCTAGAGTTTCTGTAGAGTGACGAAGCTCACATGCCTTGCTGATGCGCATAAATTGGTAATCCACTTTGGAAAACTCTTTGGTTGTACTTACCAGAAATGGAAATTTGTACACCTATGATCTATCTGAGGTATATATCCAACATAAATGCAAATGTTTTCTCACCTGTGGACATGTACAAGGATATCCATAGCAGCATTATTTATAATATCTCCCAACTAGAAGTAACTTAAACATCAATGGCAGAGAAGAAAGATAAATTCTGAAAGAACTACTGCTATATACAAAAACTTGGATGAACCTCATGGATGCAATATTGTGCAAAGGAGCTAAATGCAAATGATATGATACCTTTTACAAAAGTTCAAAAAGAGGCAAAAGTAATCCATGGTGACTTTTGGTTGTATGATGGTATGGTGGTGATGCTCTATTTCTTCTTTTTTTTTTTTTTAGGAGGTACCAGGGATTGAACCGAGGACCTCATACATGGGAGGCAGGCACTCAACCATTGAGCACTCAACCACTGAGCTACATCTGCTCCCCCAACATTCTATTTCTTGATTTGAGTATTTGTATATTTTTAAAACACGTCAAGTTATTTAGTCATAATTTATGAACTTTTCTCTGTATGTGTGTATATGTATATATACATAGGTACACATTAACTTCCATAAAATATTTAAAAATTTAAATCAGATCATGTTGTTCCTCTTCATAAAACTCTCCAATGTATTTTCTGCATGATCTTTTGGTAAACCTACAATTTCTCTTAAACAAAACAAAACAAAGCAAAAACCCTCTCTAATGGCGTCCCACTGCACTTCTAATCAAATCTAAAATCCTTATTATGGTCTCCAGCCTCTTATCTTCTCATTCTCTGACTTGCTCCTTAAATTCCAGCTGCACTAGCCTTTTTACTTTTTCTCAAACATAGAATGAAGCCAACTCATTCTTATACTTTTTCACTTACAGTTCCTTCTGCCTGGAATACGATTTTCCAAAATCTTTACTTAGCTTACTTTTATTTGCCATTCATATCTTTGCCTTTTCTGAAATCCAAGAGCAACTCCTCTGTAACTCTTTATTAGAAACTTGTATTACTTTTTACTTTGGTGTTAATTTTCGCACCTGAAATTACCTTATCTATTTATTTTGTGACTTAGTTTCTGGTTCCACCAGTTGGAATACGTCATCCATGACTGCAGCAAATTTGTCTGTCTCTACTGTTTCCTCATTGACTAGAAGAATCCTGCCAGACAAGTAGATGTTCAGTAAGTAATTGGGGCATGAATAAATTTATAGATGAATGAATGAAAATGAATGAATGAGTGAATGAATGAGTTAGAAATTAGCATGGAAATTAATGGCTATTGATTAAATAGTAAATGTTTGATGAGAATGAATTAAGTGAGTGTTATAGATTGAATCATGTTCCCCACAAAGACATGTTCAAGTCCTAACCCCCAGTACCTGGGGATGTGAACTTATTTGTAAACAGGATCTTTGAAGATGTAATTAGTAAAAATGAGGCCAGACTGAATCCGGGAGGGCCTTAATCCAAAATGACTGCAGTCTATAAGCAGATGAAAATCGGACACAGTCAGGGGTAGGCAGACAGGGAGAGAGATGGTCATGTGACAGAGGCAGAGATTGAGTTTGGGGTGGCCGGCAAGCCACCACCTGAATGCTACAGACTTCAGGCAAAGGAGGACCCCGCCGACACCTTGATTTTGGACTTCTAGCCTCCAAAACTGTGAGAAGATAAATTCCTGTTGTTTAAGCCAACTAGCCTGTAGTGCCAACTAGCAAGGGCAGTGAAGACAGCAAGGGAAAGGGTTATCATGTGTGGTGTTTTTCTTTTACCCCTTAAATGACATCGTTGAGAGGACCACCTGTTGTGTTTGAGATATAGCCTGGGCAAAGGGCCTGGAGAATGACGAATTTCAGCAGCTTGCACAAACCTAAATTTTATTTCCTTTCAATTCCAAATAATCGAGCATTTAATTATTATTTCCACATTGATGGTCAAGCTTCTATTATCCTACAGTGTTATTGCTGAAGCTTCAAAGGTAAATAATTTTGCTTAAGTATTACATGCTACATCAATTACCTAAATAACATGTATTTTTCTTGATGTACTGAGTGTATGTTCTAAACCAATTGTTCATAAAACATTTAAACATACCATATTTTATACTAAAAGTAGCTTATCACCTAATTTGCTTCATTCACTTTCTAAAGAGCCTCAGGTGCAGGTGGGCACTTAGGTGCTTTTTGATGATGATGAAAATTTGCTCAAATTTCTTATACATAACATTTTCCTGGAAATGTTTCAGCACATAGTTGTTTTATTCTTGCTAAATCTTGCCACTTGTACTATTGCATTTTCTCAGTTTGAACTATTATAAGGTTTACAATCCACAAAAACTTTTTCATTTTTTGATTTGGTGGGATGGATTAATACTTATTGTGGTAATGTGGAGCTATGTACCCCAGAAAAACCTGTTCTTAATCTTAATCCATTCCTTAAGTTTAGCCCACTGTAAGTAGGACCTTTTGGTGAGGTTGCTTCAGTTAAGGTGTGGCCCACCTTAATCAGGATGGGTCTTAATCCTATTACTGCAGTCCTTTTTTTTTTTTTTTAATTTATTTTTATTGTGGGTAAAAATCAAAATTCTCACAATACATACAAACATTTGCAAAATGATATATAAATATATATGCATATATGTGTATTTGCTTACAAAAATGTTATATATATATATATATATATATACATATATTTTAAGAGGTGCTTAGATTACCCAAAATATTACACGGAACCCACTGGGATTCCCATGTTGCCCACCTCCCACACCTCCCACCACATCCCACACAAACATCTCCCACAGGTGTGGCCCACCACCCTCAATGGACTTACACATCCTGGAGCCTTGCCACCAACCATAGACCACAGTTCACATCGTAGACCACACTCTCTCCCACTCAGTTCTGAGTGGTGTGTACTGCAGTCCTTTTTATGCAGAATGAAATTCAGACAGAGAGAGAGAGAGAGTCACACGAAGCAAGAAGCTGAAAGTCAGTGGAACCCGGAAGAGAAGAGAGAGGTGTGGGGAGGCTGCCATGTGTATGGCTATGTGACAGAGGAGCCCATGACTGAGGATACCAGAAGCCAGTTTCTTTGGGAAGAAAGCATCTCCTTCATGATGCCTTGATTTGTACTTCTTCCAGCCTCAAAATCATGAGCCAATAAATTCCCATTGGTTAAATGAACAAATTGCTGTATTTGTATTTGCTGTAGCAATGAGGAAACTGAAACACTGATGTTCCCTCAACACCTACAATTATAGTTAACAAATAGCAGATTACAGTAAAATATTATACAGAACTTAGCAAATATTCATGAAAGGTCACTTTCTCCATACTAAATGAATAAAATGTAATCTATTATGATTAAAATTAGGCACCTATGATAGCACATATCCTAAGTAGTTTATTATACTGCTAATTAAGACAGAAGTTCAATCTCAGTTACCAAGATGCATTCTTAGGAAGACAAAATTGGAGTATAATTCATGTGAAATGATACTGCAATTGTCTTAGTCTCATTCTCATCCATGAGTTTGAAATGATTATTTCAGAGATTAATGCTCTGAATAACATCAAGAAATGAGTAGAGTTTGCAATGATTTTCTAGAAATGTCGAAGTGGAAAGAAAACATTTAATTATTAAAGATTTGTGTATACATAATTTCACTTGATCCTCACCACAATATTAACATAATAATTAAGGTTATTTTGAAGTCTTTGTTTGCCAGTTTGAATATCATCTCTAGGATCAATTCTATTAGCAAATTTTTAGTCACTTTTTCCTGCTTATTTGTATTTCCAGTCATGTTTTATAGAACGCCAAACACTGCGGAGGATTTGAGAGTCTTCTGATTATGTTATTTTCCTCTTAAGAATGTTGTCTTGGGAAGCAGATGTGGCTCGGGCAACTGGGCTCCCGCCTACCACATGGGAGGTCACTGGTTCAGATCCCAGTGTCTGGCACAGGTTCCTGGTGCCTCCTAAAAAGAAGACAGTGAGCTGACGCAGGCATGCCAAGCTGACACAACAAGATGACAGAACAAGAGATGTGGAGAGGAAAAACAGAATGAGACACAACAAAGCAGGGAACAGAGGTGGCTCAAGCAATTAGACAGCTCCCTCCCACATCGGAAGTCCTGGGTTTGGCTTCCAGGGCCTCCTAAAGAAAGAAGGAAGATGAACAGACTCAGCAAGAGAAAAACAAAGGAGTGGGTAGAAATAAATAAAAATAAATGTTTAGAAAAAAAAAAGAATGTTGTCTTGTTGGTCAATCACCACAATCCTATCAAGATTTAGTTTTAAGCTTTGTTAGGGTGATTATCTTTCAGTATTGCCCACATTTTAATTTATTTATTTATTTTCATTTTATTTATTTATCTCCCCCATCCCCTCATTATTTGCACTTGCTGTGTCTGTTCGTCTTCTGTTTCTTTAGGAGGCACTGGGAACCAAACCCTGGGACCTCCGATGTGCGAGGAAGGCGTTGAGCCCACCCCTTGGTGGGTGGGGGAAACGAAGATAAAAGACACGGCCAAGGACAGTGTTGGAGCAGTTTTGATGGTGGAGTCTTGAGCTGGAGCCCTGGGAAGTAAGAGAGCTTGGTCATGAGGAAGGAGAGGAGGCCCCTGGATAGAGACAAGCCATTGGCCTGAGAGTTTACAGCTGGCCTTGTGGAGAGAAGCAAAGCCTAGAGAGCCTCACAGTCTACAGCTGACCTTGTGAAGGAACCAGAGGAGCTGAGCCCAGAGAGAAACGGAGCCCCGGGAAGAGAGGAACCTAAGAAGCCTGAACCCTGGCAAACGTTGGCAGCTGTCTTGCTCCAACACGTGGCAGTGGACTTTGGTGAGGGAAGAAATTTATACTTTATGGCCTGGTAACTGTGGACTTCTACCCCAAATAAATACCCTTTATAAAGACCAACTGATTTCTGGTATTTTGCATCAGCACCCCTTTGGCTGACTAATACACCCTATATTTCAGTTTCTTGGCTGCTAAGACAAATGCCATACATTGGGTAGGCTTTAACAATGGGAATTTATTGGTTCACAGTTTTGAGGCTAGGAGAAGTCCAAAATAGAGACATCAGCAAAGCGATGCTTTCTTCCTGAAGATTATGGTGTTCTGGGGCTGGCTGCCAGCAATGCTTGGTCCTTGGCTTTTCTGTCACATGGCAGCATCTTCTCCTTTCTCTTCCAGGTTCCATTGACTTCCAGCTTCTGGCTGCTCCCCGTGGCTTCTCTCTCCATCTGACTTTCACTCTGCTTATAAAGGACTCTAGTAATCTGGATTAAAGCCCAACCTGATTCAGTTGGGCCACCCCTTAACTGAAGTAAGAAGAGAGTTGAAGAGATCCTATTTACAATGGGTCCACACCCACGAGAATGCAGACCAAGACAAAGAACATGTCCAAACTGGGGGACACAGTTCAATCCACCACACCAAGAACTAAAGATGATGCCCTAATAATGTGGGCAATAGGGAAGTGGATTGGGCTCCCGCCTACCACATGGAAGGTCCATGGTTCACTTCCTGGTGCCTCCTAAAGAAGACAGCGAGCTGGTGCAATGGGCAGGCGTGACAATTGACACAACAAGATGACGCAACAAGAAACACAAGAAGAAAAACATAATGAGAGATACAAAAGAGCAGGGAGCTGAGGTTCCCAGTGCCTCCTAAAGAGGATGAGCAGGACGGCAAGCTGGTGTGATGGGCAGGCATGGCGAGTTGACGCAACAAGACAATGCAACAAGAGACACAAGAGGAAAAACATAACAAGAGACATAACAAAGCAGTTGGTCTTTATAAAGGGTATTTATTTGGGGTAGCAGTCCACAGTTACCAGGCCATAAAGTATAAATTTCTTCCCTCACCAAAGTCCACTGCCACGTGTTGGAGCAAGACAGCTGCCAATGTTTGCCAGGGTTCAGGCTTCTTGGGTTCCTCTCTTCCCGGGGCTCCGTTTCTCTCTGGGCTCAGCTCCTCTGGTTCCTTCACAAGGTCAGCTGTAGACTGTGAGGCTCTCTAGGCTTTGCTTCTCTCCACAAGGCCAGCTGTAAACTCTCAGGCCAATGGCTTGTCTCTATCCAGGGGCCTCCTCTCCTTCCTCATGACCAAGCTCTCTTACTTCCCAGGGCTCCAGCTCAAGACTCCACCATCAAAACTGCTCCAACACTGTCCTTGGCCGTGTCTTTTATCTTCGATGGTAATTGAAGTCTATCTTTATTCTGTGAATCATACCTCTTGCTCCATCCCCTCAACCTCAGACTTGAAAATATTGTATGTGAACTGGAACATACCAGTTTTGGCTTCCCTTCTTTATTATTATTTTTTTTCTCTTTTGTGTGTATGTGGATAGAAAGGGTCAGTGGATTTTCACTCCAGAACACTCATCCTTTATTCTGATCATCAGTGACTGACTCCTAAAGAAATGCCACTCACTATTATAGGCCAAGAGAAGAAGGCATTTCCTTTTGGTTGCTGCCTGTCTTATTGAGATGTATAAAATTAAATGTGTTTCCATGATTATAACCCTCAACCTCTTCAGGACCAAGTGCCTATTATTGTCCTCTCATTTCTCACTAGCAGGCAATTCATCCTAGCAACTTGGTCATATTAGTCAACAATAGTAGGTATGGCCAGGGGATATGAGGGCCAAAGGGAGAGATTTCAAGGCATTGTAACAAGAGGGAAAACATCCTCCAGGATTTCAGTACTCAGAGGTAGTAAATGGAAATGCTTCTAGATTCCAAACCCTGAAATTTCCCCTACACAAGAATCAAGGGAAAGCTCTTGGGATTTATAACTGTGCCTCACATAGGGTTAAACCTACTCAGGTATTTGCCCAGTTTGACTTTCGCAACTAATCACATCTGACCTGTGAATTAAATTTCCTAATAGAATACTTCTAAAGAGACAGATCTAAAATTGTCATTGCATAAGGAGCATTAGAGTCTTTGATAGAAGAGAACACTGAGGAAAAGTGAGCACAAGATGGCATATTACATAAGCTAGGAAGAGGAAAAGGTCAAAGAGGCAAAAAGAGGACTAAGTAGGAAAAGGAAATCTTTAAAATGTCTTTGAAGATGTTAATATCTTAAATCATCTCCTCATAGCATCTAAAACCCTTCATTATCTAACATCAGCTTATTTTTCACAATAATTTCATAGTATTGTACTCTTTGCTCTGGCTATACTTTATTTTTTTTAATTTATTTATTTTATTATGGGTAAAAATCAAAATTATCACAATACATACAAACATTTGCAAAATGATATATAAATATATATGCATATATGTGTATTTGCTTACAAAAATGTTATTTATATATATATATATACATATATTTCAAGAGGTGCTTAGATTACCTAAAATATTACACGGAACCCACTGGGATTCCCGTGTTGCCCACCTCCCACACCTCCCACCACATCCCACACAAACATCTCCCACAGTGTGGCCCACCAACCTCAATGAACTTACACATCCTGGAGCCTTGCCACCAACCATAGACCACAGTTCACATAGAGTTTTATAGTCTAGGAGCAGTAACATATGTAGAAGATGGTGAGATACCATGTCAGACCTAAAGGACAAGTCAAAAGAGGGAGTTAGGACATAGAGGGTACAGCTGAGAGCAGGCAAATGTAAATTCTCAGAGGTAAGGGGGTGTGTGGCCTTGGGAAATAATAAGTCCTTCATGGGAAGCAATTTTCAGTTCAGCTGGGTGATGGGGTCAGATGAGGTTGGGGAAGTCTAGTGTGGACCTATGTTAATCATGGCCTCAGCTTCTGAAATATCAGAAGGCTTCAGCTTGACTGAGGTCAATTGGGCTAAGACAAAACCAAACTTTTTTTCTGCTCTAATATGTCAAGATGTTTTCAACCTCAGAGGTCCTTCTTGAGCATCCAGAAATCTTTTTCGGTTGAGTGTCAATTAGCTTGAGCACTACCCCTGAAACTGTCTAAGAAAAGATTTAAAGGATTTCATATCTACTCACTGAAGACAGGTGAGTAATATCAGCCTTTTATCTTTATTTATCCAATTTCTAAGATGATCAGTTTTATAAATGGTTGTTTTCAATCCCAAATTTGTCCAATGTATTGTGCATATGGAATGAGAAGAGAAAAGAATTGGTATACAATAAAATGTGAAGACTCCTAGCAATTCAGTCCTCTCGAATAAGTGGGAAATTGTTTTTCTCAGCATCTGAAATATTTCCCTTTATAGGTCTGCTGAATTGTATTTTGTCAGCTCCTATTAAATTGTGTTGTCATAGATACCTATGATTCTTATAAAGTATAGAAAGATTTTATTTCAGCTTTTATAAGCCTCTGCAAAGAAGGAAAAAGGATTTAGAATCTCTGATTTTAGTGAGACTATTCCATTTCTTGTTTGTTTCTTGTTTTAAATTCCTTTTGCTAAGAAGTCACACTTTTTGTCTCTAGACTTATAAAGAAGTCTCTAGCATGTATGAAACAAAAATCTAATTATTCTGTGAAAGTTTGATATGGTTTGAATGACTAGACAAATAAAATGCTCTTCCAGTAAAAAAAAATGCACACTTGGTGTGCTGTATGTGTATATATGTACATGTACATATATGTGTGTGTTTCTGTATTGATTTGTTTTGCCACTCTGTTGAAATATAGCCACATGGTAATTTAACCTGGATGACTTTAGCTACAATGCATGATAGCACTTCATTGCTAGATCATGAAAAAGGAAAATCAAATTGAGTCTGGGGTTAGGGAAACTAGCTCAGTGGCCCTCGGGGGAGGTAGTAATAGTTGACCTCATAGTGGCTGTTGTGGGTTGACTTGGGTACTCCAGCACTTGCTGGTTCTTAATCTTAATCTGCATTCCTGTGGGTGTGAACCCATTGTAAATAGCACCTTTTGAAGAAGTTATTTTTAGTTAAGGTGTGGTGAACTGAACCAGAGTGGGCCTTAATCCTTATTACCGGAGACCTTGTGAAAAGATCCCAAAAGTCACAGAAGCCACAGAAGGCCCTGTGACACGAGGCAGCCAGCACCAGGATGCTACAGATGCCAGGAGTGAGCAAGCCTTGCCCAGTTGGTCTTCACACTACACTTGATCTTAGCCAAAAGGCCGAGAAGCGATGCCCAGTTGGTCTTGATTTGAGACATCTTCTATGTTCAAAACTGCCAACCAATACAGTCTTATTGTGAAAGCCACCCCATTGAGTGGTATTTGTCATAGCAGTGTGGCAAACTAAGACAGTGTTCCAAGGTTGCTGATGGAAATGTTAGGCCTTATCAGTGAGATAAATATTGGGAAGAGCCTGGTTTCAGAAATAGCTGAGCAGCTGCAGTGCTTAGAAAAGAATAGTGAACGATGGCCTTTAAATATTTTCGGAGGTTAACCTGAGTAAGTTGTCGGGATATAGGAAGAGAAGGTTGGAAAGATGAGGTCAGTTAGGAGGGCCCAAGTTAAGCAAGCTTGTGTATAGGACATGTTTCTAGGGCCATAAGAAAAACAGCATGTTCTTCAGGAAATAAAGTCCACGCCTACTAAAACGTCAAACCTAAATAGATTATGGAGTGAGGAGACAATTTGGTGAGACATCATGGATATCTAATGAGTCATGTCAGGCTTGTGATAGCAAGGCTATTTCCAACAGCTAATGATGATAATACCTTGGTTCTTTAATACACTGCCAAGTTTGGTCTGGATTTGTGCATGAACATTCTTCCTAATATACTTAGATACACAGGGATATGGAAGAAGTAAATTATATCTAGCTACATTAGTTCTGCTGGAACTTACGATGGAAAAAAATTAAAGTATTTTTAAAAAGCAATCAATGAAGCATGACTTTGTCTGAGAGAAGCACCTGTGGGGGAAAAGAGAAAAATCTCCCGTGAAAAGTATTCCAAATAATGTCTGCGGCTTCTCCACGCTAAAGGAGGCAGAGCCTAACTCCCCACTCTTCCTGTGGGCTGCTAATTCTGACTTCCTTCCAAAGAGTGCAGTGTGTGGGAAAAAAAGAGTGACTCTGCAGTGGAGAATCCTGATAAACGCCACCTCAGCCAGGTGATCAAGTTCAGTATCAAAAGGTGTAAGGCATGGTGATAGTATATTTCATTGATATGATGTGAAAATGGCATTTTATCTTCTTCCTCAAAAAACAACTCCAGTTTAATCATAAGGAAAACATCAGACAAATCCCAATTGAGGAGCATTTTATAAAATATCTGAGGAGTATGCCTCAAAAATGTCAAGGCCATTAAAAAACAAGGAAAGTCTAAGAAACTGTCACAGCCAAGAGGAGCCTAAGGACACATGAAAACTAAATGTAATGTAGTGTTCTGGATGGGATCCTGGAAAAGAAAAAAAAAAGGACATTAGGTACAAACCAAGAAAATCTATTCAAACTATGAACTTCATTTAACAATAATGTATCAATATTGGTTCATTAATTGTAACAAATATACTACACTAATATAAGATGTTAATAATTGGAGAAACTGGGTGTGGGGAATATGGGAACTTACTAAACTATCTTTGCAATTTTTCTGGAAATTTAAACTGTTTTAAAATTTTTAAAAATATTTTGAATAGCAATCAGAATTAGTTTAGACATACAATGAATAAATTTACATCTGCCTGCATAGAGAGACAGGTTAAATCATTCAAGTAAATATAGAGCTATATCTATTGTGAATTTTGTTAATTTCCTAATTGTTTTTCCTCAGAATTTATTTTTAAAAGCCATATGCAGGGAAGTGGATGTGGCTCAAGCAATTGGGCGCCCATCTACCATATAGGAGGTCCAGGGTTTGATTCCTGGGGCCTCCTGGTGAAGGCAAGCTGGCCCACACAGCCAGCTGGCCCAAGCGGAGAGCTGGACCGTGCAGGAGTGCTGGCCCTAGTGTAAAGCTGATGCAGCAAGATGATGCAACCAAAAGAGACACAGAGGAAAGATAATAAGAGACGCAGCAGACCAGGGAGCTGAGGTGGCACAAGAGATTGAGTGCCTCTCTCCCACTCTGGAAGGTCCCAGGATCGGTTCCCGGTGCTGTCTAAAGAGAAGACAAGCAGATACAGAAGAACACACAGCGAATGGACACAGGCAGCAGACAGCGAGCGCAAAAACAACAGGGCCAGGGGGACGGGGGACAAGGGAAGAAAGAAAGAAAGAAAGCTTAAAAAAAAAAGTATGCAAATAATTACATAAGAAATATTATCTTGATTGAACAGCTTCTTGAGGTGGAGACTTCAATAGCATAAAAATAGCTTAAAATGTATATGATTTCTTAACATAAAAATTATATTACAAACATTTTTGATACACAGTTCTCTTGAAATATGCACTCATAAAACAAATCAAAGCTACTGAAAGCTATCTTTTACTTTTAACAAGTCTAATTTTCTTGATAAATGTATATATATACATATATATACATAGATGCATGTGTATGATGAGATAGAATAATTATTTTTTATAAATGACTAAAAACTTATGTCTACCATTCATGAAGGGAAAAAAAATCTCTATGGCAGTTATTGCCATGGTTATAAAACCTTTGCTTTAAACTATGCTCAGTGACTATATTACTTATGTCATTTCCCCTCCTTTTTGGTGTCAGATCACCAAGATAATAGAATACCATTTCTATCCAAACCAATTACTTGTTTCTGCTGCATTGCTAAAAGCATGGCAAACAGGAATGTAATTTTGTTTTCAGACAATGAAAGCTTTTGCTTTATAAAGAATTACTGTTGTCTAGCTAAAGAAAAAAGACTTCAAGAACACCTTTTCTTTAATGCAAATCACCTTTTCAAGTAAATGTCCCTTAGGTTGATAAGTCTTTTAAATAACCATCATTAATTGATCAGGGTAAGGGACATTTTACATGGTCAAAGACAATTGAAATTATACCTTCCTCCAAGGCCATCTAGAGAATGGCTTCCTTAAGGGAACACCTGACACGTGCCTGGTGATTATCCTTCTGGGTACATTATTGGAACCTGCAAACAATTTGAAAACATTAAAAGTGTAGGAAGACTTCTACATCCTCAAATCTTCACTGGAAGAAAACAAATAGTTCTCTTTATTTTCATGAAAATAAAGACAGATGATGTAGAGTTATTCTAGTCTTAGAAAACGGATGAAAGTGAGCAAGTAATATACATTGGTGAAAAGAAACGGGATCACTTAACATTTAAACTAAGCACATCTTCTCAACTGGAAAGATGAATCTGTGTGTGCATGTGTGGATATATGTCTATATCTGAAGACAACATTTTAATAAATCAATCTTTTCTCACTGCTTTGATAAGTATTGCAGCATGAATCCATTTTCTTAGACAATGGTAAAGTAAATCATTGCCATGTATGTTTGCTTATATACATTTGCCTATTTTCTCTTAACCTACGGTATCTTCCACCAAATGTTCTGGCATCTCTTTCTCACAGAGCTTATATAACATTTCACACATGAGCTGAATTTTGTTCTCCTTGGGGTTTTCCCTTCTGAGGCCTCTGTTCTCCTCTTTCAATGTGGACTGACTGCTCTCCAGACCAAATCCATGACCATTCATTCTGGAGCTCAATCTCTCTAGCACCCTAGGTCTTTAAAAGGCTACCCCTTCATGTTGGATCTCCTATTTTCCAGATCTTATATCTTCCTCATTCTTGTTATACTCTGTCATGTTTCTGGAGCACATATCACGTGAACTTCCTAATAAAAGGTCTCTGGAAGTTAAAAAAAAAAAAAGGGCGGAGGCATTTACTGCTGGTAATATATTTACTATTATATGTTATTAGTCATTTGTCTGGGAATTATAAAGTTTAGGTTAATAAACACACTTCCTCCCAAATTTAAAGGCTTTTTCCTTCTTTGCCCTCTAGGCTTCAGTGCTGGTTTGGAAAAGTGTAGTGCTGGCCAGAGTAACAGTGAGGGAGAAACTAAAATCTGCCAGGAATGACGAATGACCTGGGGTTCAGTGGATACCAGCAACATAGAAGAGCAGGGTTAGAGAGAAGGAAGATAGACTATTCTAGAAGTGGCACGAGGAGGATTTTTACCTAGAAATTTGGAAATTGGGTCTCTAGAGGAGACGTACGATGGCTGTGGAAGAAAACAACAGTCGTTATTTGGGAGAGCTTCAAGGGAAGCAGTGTTATCAGGGTAAAACCTTGTTGAGGGTAAAGGGAGCATAAAAATAAGGGATTGAGGATACGAGGGATTTTACCAATGGTACTCAGTAAATTCCAGAAGGCACAATGGCAGGGACAGAATAGGGAATGTGCAGAGTCATCTGGAGAAAAGACCGGGAAAAGCGTGGTAAACTGGTTGCTGGGGCTTCTGATGACTGGCAAACATGCTGGGATTAGATCTGATTGACTCAGGGAAGACAGCTTTCTTGGGGGATGTATTGTGGGGGAGAGAAAACAGTGATTCATATGTCAGCTCATCTTAGCTATGTAGATGGATATGTATGAGCTAAGGAAGTGTGAAGTTATCCCACTGTGCAGAGCTCATCCATGACCCTTGACTCATTTATTGGAATTGAGACTCTCTTCATGTTCACTGCAAAGGAGGATAGAAGGACTCAGGAAGCATGAGAAAAACTTTGAGAAAGGTGGAGACAGTGGGAGGGCAGAGGATAAACTACTTTCAGGGGGATAGCACCAATGGGAATAGTTTACTTCTCAAATGTGGACCATGCATGTGTGATAGTGGTTTCTGTGATCCAAAATTGTATTTGCAGAGTTCCACAGAGTTTCACCGCAACCCAGAATGACTGTGTTACTAGAATGGTACCCCTGATCATTTAAGAGCAACGACCCACTAATTCACCCCACAAGGACACACATAGACACAATCACACACACAAACACATGCACAAGTAAGGCTCTTCCTTTCAGCTTAATAAAGTTTTACTAGTTTTCCACTCTGTGTGCCATTGGAAGTGTAGAAATAAATATATGAAAAGGCCAATTGCTGTGTAGTTGAAACACTTATGCAAGTGTAACATTAGGATATTGGATTTGAATGAAAAGATTGAGGAATATTATGCAGACAATTTGATATTCTGTATTTTTTCCTATTCTGTCATTTTGCAAAACAGGAAGATATTTGTAAAAACAATAGAAATGTCTTTACAAAGCCATGTGTTTTCATTTGTAATTTTAAGTCAGTTAAATGTATTTGTGGGAATTAAAAAGTGTATTTAGGAAAAACTCTATGGTAATTTAATTTTTAAACCTTTAAATTAAAAAAATTTTAAATTAAAAATATAAAAATAAAATTTATAAAAATATAAATATAAAATTTTAAATTTATAAAATTAATATATGATCATGAAGCTCATACTAATGCCAGAATATTTAACTTGGCTTTTAAAATGGTAAATATATTATTTGAATCACTATTTTAGAATTTAACTTGATCTTTATATGAAAAACCTGAGTCTGATTTATCTTTGCCATCCGTCCAAAGCACAATACCTGGTATATGATGGAGAAAAATAAAGATTTCCTTATAATTAAAAGTAATACAATGACTAAGGTAAGTGCTGGCCAAGTAAAACAAGGTCTAGCATATAATTCAAAAGCTTGGCATCTAAAATGAATAGTTAAAGAAACCCAATAATCGGATATAGTAAGGAGAGAAGGATACAACGGTGTTGTCAGTGAACATTTTTCAGTTAAAGTGATGTGAGTGACCAAAAAAAATGGTGGTGACATTTTGTTTACTTTCAATGTGTTCAGGTATACATATATATGAAAAAGAATTTAGAGAATGTGAATCAATCTGTTTTATAGCAACATACTTTTTTATGATAAACACTCACTACTTGACAGTAAGCTATAGAAATACAGATAAACATCATTAAATCTAAAGAAGGGAAAAATTAACTTAATATTTTTTGTAGTTTTGTTATATCATATAACAAGGCTTTCATATTTTTCATAGCTAAAATATTATTGCACATATTTAAGGCAAATGGGCTGAACAGTAGTCAAATGTGGTCTTCTGAGTGAGTTTGACACCATAGTATGATATCAACTCCTTTATGAATATCCCTTTATTCTTCAAGGACTATCCTACCTTTGTAAGGTAGGAGGAAAACCAGGAAAGCATAGTGCCATGGAAGCCAAATAACCAAAGTGTTTTAGGAATGTCAGATGCTACTGAAAGGATGAATAAAATGAAGACTGAAAATTTATCCCTGGATTTAGTCACTGGTGGTCTTGCCCAGAGAGGTTTCTAAGAAGAGCTGGAGATAAAAGCACGACTGAATGTGTTTTAGGGAGAAAGGGAAGAGAGAAAATGGAATTAGTGAGGATATTTAACTCTTCACCTTATAGTAATACAATACATTTTACCAATAGCAAGTAATTTCTTCAAATCTTGAAATACTTTAAGAAATTCTACCAGCCATACATTTAGGATTTATCTGGTTGAACTCTACTCAAATGAAGAAATTGAAGTTCAGAATATATTTCTGGTGGGCCTTTTCTTTTCCTTCCTCTGTGCTGCATATAGACTTTATACAGACTTCCATCATCAGCTTTATCAGAATTATTATGCTAACATAACTGTGGCCTCCCTCTAGAGTGCAACTGTCTTTGATTCCAACACCTAGAACAATGGAGCATAGCAGTTTCATAGTAAATATTTGTTTCATTAGCCTAGAACCAGGCACTTTAACCAGTCAAGTTTTATAAGAGAAATAGAGCAAGAAAGGCCTTTAGATAGTCTATCAGAACATTGTTGTCTGCACCTTGGTTCAATATAGCCAAGGAGCCCAACACAGGATTTGGAACCTGTGTATAACTCCCTGCTTTGCTAAAATACCAAGCACTCCCTAGGTCCACCCACATAACTGAAAACTCCCACATATACCTTAGTACCCATGGAGAGGCTCCTCCTCCCATAAGCCCAAATTGAGATTCAATGATGTCTTGAAGCTTCTGGAAAATCAATGCAGAGATTCTACATTGAGATGACTTTCATTGACTGACGTGTTTGTTGGGCTACCATTTTTGCTGATATAATCGTAAGAGGAAGATTTGTGCCATGGATCCAAGGAGAAGGAATGGAACAATGTTAGAGGAGAAGGTTGTGTGTTTCCCTCTCAGATCCATGTAGCAATCTGATTGATGAGCCTTTTGGAGAAATGGGTTTTAGGAAGAAGCCGAAGGCAGTACTTTCATAAAGGACACTGGGCAATAAGGAGATGTATCTAACCCAAGCTGGTGATAAAGTGGCCCAGCACGCAGGATGCTAGGTATTATTCCCAATTCTGTATGATGCAGAGTTTCACTATATCACTCTGGGTGCTCTAATACAATGCAGATGGTGCTAAATAGAACAGTGGTGAAGCTAATGAAACGCTGCCTCTTAGGACAGAATAGATAGCTGGTAGGCACAGAAGTTCTTAACATGTCCAGGGAAGGAGCAGTTTAAACACCTTGAAGTATTGTTTAACTTGTGAATGCATGTAAGAAAACCTTTAGTAACACCCTGAAATAATATAACAACATTTTACTTTAAATGGACATATGTAGGTAGGTAGGGATAAGAGAAATCAAAAGTTGAACCATTATTCTTACTGCAATCTTCTTCACATTCATAGGATTATGGGAGTTGCAAGAATTTGGTTATATGTATATTTATTTATTTATTTATATGTAGCCTAGTCCATCTACGATTGCTACGTATAAGAACTCTCATTTACCTGAAAGAGTTAATAACACGGTGCTCAAAAGACCCACTTAGTCTTTCCTTGTGCACAAAACATGGCTTAGTCACTAATAAAACTGATCGAGAGAAATTTTTCAAATACCTAGAGGGCAATGAAACCATGCAAAATAAACACAATGGCATCATTAACAGTAAATCATTCCTGGCAAAGTTAAGAGTTTGTTTTTTTTTTTTTTTGACAGATTATAAAATTAGAGTATGAAGGGAGGCCTATGGATAATAAATGTCTAAGCTTCAATAAGGTGGTTGATATAGTGTTTCAAGTCAGTGCATAAAAATTGTCAAATCAGTTTTGATAAGAACACAATAAAATGGATTAAAAACCAACTAAGAGATCATAAATGTGGGGAATGATAGATGGCAGTGGGCCCTTTGAAGTACTAGGCAATCATTCTTGGCTCTATTAAATGTATTTCTGACCATAAATAGAGGCAAATAGGGCTTGAATTAGATTGGCAGATTGTATCAGTTTTGAAGGCACTGTAAAAACCGGTTTGGAGAGAGAAATGATATGAATGGTTGTAAATCAGTTAAGTATGTGGGCAGAAAAGAAGAAATGAGATTCAATTTGTAAAAGAGCAAGCAGGAAAATATTACTAAAAAACTGCAGGATAATAACCTTTCTCGCTAATAAAAACGATGGCATAGCATTTTACCTTATATAGTGTACCTAGTAAAGGCTAATTTTTATGAACTTGATGTGTAGTAGGCCAAGTGAACAGACTGCTTTCTGGAGTAAGGTTGATTATCCAAGGGAAGTCATTGAGTTCTCCTCGGACTGCACACTAGAGTCAGTGTGTTTGGCAGACGGGCCAGCTGCACATCTTGTTCCCATCTCCATCTGGTTCCTTATGTTTCTTGGAGCTTTTTATGCATGTTAGGGAGCAAGCAGCAAATATTTCTTGTTAGTCTATCAACATGGCCATAATACTGTCTGATGCTCAGCCAGAGGCTACATCCTAGGTTATATCCCAGTATCCCAGTATATATTCCATATACCTTCTCCTCCAGGGTAGTTTTGTTATCTGTCACATATATAATTTCATAGAACAAGTGGACAATTTTCATCCACCATATAGAGTCTAATGGAAAAAGTAAAGACAAGCAGAAATTTCCCTGTTTGTGGTCAGATGGACTAATGATGTTGTAAGGATTGCTGTTAGTGAGGGATGAGAAATTTTCAAGTAAGACCATGCAATTTGTCTTGGATTTTGAAAAATCATACTCAAGTAAGAAAACGTAAAGTACTGTATATGCATCATAGAAAGGGAAGTAATGAATTATATTGAAAGGTTTTTAGTCACCAAAGATATGAATGCATTGGGAAGCGGATATGGCTCAAGCGATTGAGTTCCCACCTACCACATGGGAGGTCCCAGGTTTGGGTCCCGGTACCTCCTAAAGAAGACAAACAAGACAGCAAGCTTGATGCAACAAGATGACTCAACAGGAGACACAACAAAGCAGGGAGCAGAGGGGGCCCAAGTGATTGAACGTCTCCCTCCCACAGCAGTGGTCCTGGGTTCAGTCCCCAGAGCCTCCTAGGGGGAAGACCAGCACACAACAAACAGACACAGCAAATGCAAACAACGAGGGGGTAGGGAGAAATAAAATAAATCTTTTTTAAAAAAAGATATGAATGCATGACTCTGTACACATAAAACATAAATGGAAACAAGGAAACTTTGTTAGTCTGTGTAGTTAAAATGTGGTCTGTTTATTAGCCAAAAACACTGCTGTATTAGCTTCTTTACAGCTTTAGTAATTGCTCTATATTGGAAAATAGGACTCAGCACATTTCCTTACACCCAGTGTGTGTGCAATAAGATGTTATCAAAATAACTCATTCGAGATCTCCTAATTACATCCTTTCTTCTCTTTGAAAGTACCACTGAATTTCATGTCAACTGAACCCAAAGAACAAAGGTTATAGATGCATTAAAGAGTTCCATTGGGATTGGATGGTAACAGAAAAGAGTAGATCAGAGGTATTTAGGCTAAGACCAAGTCATTTCACCATAAATATACAAGGACGGTGAGTTTCCCCAGAAAAAGAAAACTTGCCTGTAAAATAAAATCTTACTTCAAATGTGAATCTGTTGCTACTTAGAGGAGGGTAACTATGATAATAAACTTGGATGTATTTACATTTGGGTTCCTAAATAAGAGAGCATTTCGACATCTTCAGTTACCTTTGACATCAGTCATGGAAACAGAGTCAAGGAAAAGCTCTTGAGGCCTCCTAACTGGGAAAATAAGGGTAGGAAAGCAATCTGGGTCAAGAATGCCAATGTCAGTTAAGCAAAGAAGGAATCAGAATTCTCAGGATATCATATTTTCTGGAAAAACCGTATTTGTCAAGAAGAAATGAGATTAAAAATCACCCAGAATTTGGATTCAGATTCTCAGTATGCCATAAAAGGTATGAAGAATCATGAAGAATTAGGCTTTGAGATTCGATGATCAGGGGTGTGAACGGGAGTTATCATGACTCCAATGGAAAAAGAAAGCCTGGAAGATAGAACTGTTGTTTTGACCGCACAAACACTTCATACCACCACCAAGCATTCAACCTCATCTTGAAAGTTTGCCTTTACATGACCAGTCATAGTTTTCCCCTAAATGACACAGAGAATGCGCTATCTTTTGCAAGCATTTTATATTGTTGAACTACACACGAGGTACAAATATTTGCAAAGAATTAGGGTTGTATCTAATATGAAAAAATAGATAAAATTTAATAATTATACTAAAGACAAAAGTAAAAGTTTTAAATACATTACATTCGCAGTTCAATTGCTGTTGCTGATCCTTTATATGAAAAAGAAGTGGTAAGCATGCTGCAGGAGATGCAAAGGTGAGTAAGCTATGTCACAAACATTCAGTAAGTATACAATGTAATGGTAGAAAATGACCTTCAGATCTAACTCCAAATAAAAGAAGACTATTAAGCTGAAAAAAATATATATATATAGCAGCAAAGCAGTAGAGCACCTGCTCTGGGGGATTAGACATTTCCAAAATAATCCCAACTTTGTACATAAAGTTGGGTCTTTTCAAAACTATAACTGATAAAAGTTAAGGGCTGAAACAAGCCACTCCACCAAGGGTATTTTGTCATTATCATTTTTTCCATTGGTTTTGTCCAGTTTAACTTTAACTTTTATAACCTGAGGAAAAAAGGCAGGCCAGTACAAAGTATCAAAGATAATTCAAGATCATATTCCCAATTTCTCCTCTTCATTTGTTGTACCCTGTTTCCAATGCTACTCATTACCAGCTAGAATAGAATGTGTGAAGTTCAAAATGGTTGTATATCATAGAGTGAGGGAATTTGAGATTACTAATATTGCATATCAGGACATAGATCTTTTTCCTCAGGCCTTGGAGATGCCGCTGAGTCTTAATTTCTAAGAGAAACAGTTTTTGTTTTTGTTTTTGTTTTCCTGCTGGGTCTCTACTGCTTCTGCTTTGGCTTTTTTGGAACCCACTTGCCAAATCAACTTCCTTGAGGTCTACTTTGGCTGAAGACATGGGAAATTCTATTGTTTACTTTTTTTTTTTTTTGGCTTTTATAAAGGGGATTTATTTGGGGTAAAAGCTTATAGTTCTGAGGCCGTGAAATATCAAATCAAGGCACCATCAGAGGTGCTTTCTCCCCAAAGTCGGCTACTGTTGATCCTGTTGTCCAGCCTTGTCATGAAGCAAGATGGCCGCCAACCTCTGCCAAGGTTTCAGCCTTCCCCTCCAGGATTTACTGTCTTCCGGAGCTCAGATGTGGGCAAACTGGCACAGGGCTTATCTCTCTCCAGTCCTCCATCAGTATCTGCTGCTCTGCTTTCTTCCTGAGTTCAACTGCAAGCTATCAGTCATATGGCTTATCTCTCCCCAAGCCTCAGCTCTTTGAGCCTCTTGGGGACTTCTCTCCTTGCAGGTCGGCTGTGGGTGAAACTGGAGTCCTTTATCTCACATGGCAGGATCAAATATGGTGGCTTCCTTTATCTCTGTGTCTCCCTTTATATCAGACCCAGCAAGAGGGTGGAGTCCCAAGCTGGCTCATGCCTCAGTGATGAAGTCCAGTCAAAAGCGTTGCATACCCACAGAAATATATTCATTTAAGTACATAATCTTTTCTTTTTGGGATTCGTAAAATAACTTCAAACTGTCCCACCTTGATATATTTTTTTTCTACTTGTATGCAAACAAAATTATTATCACATGTATACCCTAAGTGTTACCTAATTTAGTTTGTTTACTTTTATTAGATCATTTCTTCTTGTTATTGAGGATGTGAATTCATTCATTCTTCATTTTACATAAATGTATTGAGTGCCTTCTGTTGACTGGTCAGTGTTCTTTGAATGGGAAATACAGGTGGTAAATGAAACTGACAAAGTTGCTGCCTTCCCAGAATTCATAGTGAAAGGAAGGGACAGAAAATGCACTTAGAGAAAAAAAATTAATGGATGAATAAAATTCCCGATGGTAATAAATAGTATGAATTAAAATAAAGCAGTGTAAGTTGAGCGAGAGGGACAACATTACTCATTTTGACAGGATGGTCAGGAAAGGCTGCTCAGAGGAGGGGACAATAGAGCCTGGAACGAAGTGAGTCATGTAGCCTGATGACTTTCTGGGGGGAGGAAATTCCCAGGACATTTTTTCTTAGCTAAACCCGTCATTTCCATCAACCTTTTTAGAGTCCCACTGCATCCACCTTTTCACGCCTTGCCTCAGCTCTGTCTCTTTTTTTGTCCTCTCCCCTGCATCCCTTGCAGTACATATACTTCTAATTATCCCCTTACCCCACATAGGTGTAATTTATTGTGCTTGTGAAAATAATAAGGAATAAATATATTGGTATTTGTCAAGAGAGTTCACATGTTGTTTATTTATAAAGTTTATCTTTTTAGCAGTAAATTGCTTAAGGTAAAGGCATAGAAATTGCGATGATTTGAGGGTTGAGATAATATACAGAAGAAAACAAATATCTGTAGTAACTTATGCCAATTAAAAACAAAGAAAACATTTCTAACAAAGGTCTTAAAATGCAAAGAAGCTATTGGGGCAGCTCTGCCACAGATTGGGTAGGGCAAGCAACCCCTCTGATCTATTTTCTTGCAGTTATGACCAATGGTTATCACTTCATATATCAGACTACATTCAATGAAGGGTCAAAATCAATGATATAGTCACTTCAATATTCCCATCCATTACACAACTCCTTGAGGCTCCATGATCTCTTCCACTCATCAATCACTGAGGAATGATAAGTGGCTCTGATATATCTTTTGATCCAAGAGCCAGAAGGTCTACTACCCCCATTATCTGTTTTATTCATTCCGTTCTTTAGGTAAATAGGGTGGGGAATGAATAAAAAGAAAAAGAAGGAAACTAAAGAAATCTATCCTTTGTCTTTTTTTTTTTTCTTGGTCCATAAATAATCTCTGGGCAAAATTATATGTTATAAGGAAATGCATTACAAAACTTAATTAGGGCTTTTAAAATTCAAGCCCAACATATTATTTTACTTAATTTCTATGGGGAACAGGAAGCTTTAACTCAAATGGAACAATTCCGTTTGAAGCCTGTTCTCCAGAAGAGGGAGGCCAAACCACATTTACCCTCCAGTTTAATAAAGATCCATATTAATCTTAACTATATATTCTATTCTAGTTCTGGCTGGCAATTTCACCCAAGGATTGTCTTCATGGCAGTACTTTGACCTGCAGTTCTCGAGGATTCAGAATATTCTCAGCCTGAGATTCTTAAGAGAGCAAATGTCCTACCCAGAAATAGCTCAGGTAAGCAGAGTGACCTAAACTTGAATCTCAATCTTTGACGAACTCCCTGATAGTTCATAAAGCTCTAGTTCCACTGACCTCCTTGGTTACTTGGTTTTACAAAGTGATGTTCATGCTCAAGGACTTCTGTCTGGATGCCTTTAGCTAAGAATGCCCAAAAGGTTAGCTCAGCTAAATAGCACCTTCTCTGGGACGTCTTCCATATTAGCATTTAGAAATTACCCCCTACACCCGAATTCTTTCTAGCACATCATTTTATCACCCCATTATATTCCTTTCACAGTATCAGTATCCAAAATGATCTTGTTTGTTTGCTTGTTCCCTGTTTTTTAAAAAAATCTGTTTTCACCCACTACAATGCAAGCATACTGATGTTAGCTACATGGTTTTCTTGTTCTGCTAGAATACTGTCTGCCACATGCGCTGCTTAATAACTATTTTTGTGAACATTTTATGTGGAAATGATTTCAAAATTACAGAAATGTTTCAAGGAAAGGCTAAAGGATGCCCATATACTCTCCAACCACATTCACCAATTGTTAACATTTTGCCACATTTCCTTTCTCCCTTTTTTCTATCTGATATATCTACTTCTATCTATATCATTTACCATCTATCATCTATCTATACATGTTTTTCCTAATAATTTTCTCATACTTAGCCATATTGCAAATAGCAAAGTCAAGAAATTTATAATTTTATAGTAATATTAGCTATTCCACTTACCATATTCAAATTTTACAATATTCCTAAAATATTCTTTTAGCATATTTATTTTTCTGTGGCAGGATCCAATCCATAATCATGAATTGCATTATTTGTTATATGTCTGGCATCTCCTTTACTCCTGAAGAGTTTTTCTGCATTTCTTTGTCTTTCATGACCTTGAAAAGTTTGTGAGTACAAGCTGGTTATTTTCTAGAATGTAAATAACTGCTTTTTGAAAGTTGGATAAGTGACTGCTCGTTGATATCTAGCCTTATCTAGTCCCTATATGAAGATACAAGAGAACAAAATCATTATGTATATATTAATAAAATTGTATATATTTATAGTTGAATATATATATATATATAATTCTCAAAACTTCACTCAGTCCATTCTGAGATGTAAGAATAAAATGAATATTAAGCCATACTTTGGAAGAGTCCCAAATTCCTGCCTTCCAAAACTTTCAATTTTCATGATTAAATAAGTACTCTCAACAGATTTCCTGAATTTTTCTATTATGCTACTGAAGACACACTAGGAAAATTTAAGCAAATGATTGGAATATATTTTACAAGGAACTCTTTTAAGGTGCAAGCATCAATAAATAGTTCAACCTTGTTAAAATCAAGGCTTGAATAGCTTTATTTTCCATTTTCATGTTGTGCAAATATCCTTGTTTCATCATAAAATCAGAAAAGGGATTGCCTGACTTTAGGCTTATTTTCAACAAAGTTTGCAGGATGGAAGTCTCTGTTTACCAGCCTATCATGCCCCAAAGGACAGAATGCAAATATGATGTGCCAACCAAAAATCAGTTAGTGCTCTCAGATTTTCATATTTTTAGTACTCCAATACATGTATATAAAGTACTGGCCAATATATGTAATTGTTTTCTATGAAGAAATGGTCTAAATACTCAGTTTAAATAAATTCACTCAATCAACTGGGAGCCAAGAATTCTCACTTTGTTTTATAGAATATTATTAATAGTTTTACTACCAAAAGCTCCTAAAAAAATCTTGTATCGCTGTGCAATTTTTCCCTTTTCTCATGGGAAAACCTGTTTCATCTTTTTAGTCTATTCAATGGTTCTTGACTCTAGATACTCATTGAGACCACTTATGGAACATCGAAGAAATAGCTATTCTTGAGCCCCACCATGAGTCATTCTGATATAACTGGCCTGGAGTGGGGCCTAAAAATTGATGTTACCTTAAAAGTACTCCAGTTGCTTCTAAAGTGAAACAGACTTGAGAATCACAGATATAAACTAATGAAATTCCTATCATCCAGTGACATCAGTCAAGTAAAACACTGAAATATCTTCCAATCTGATAGCTCTGCTTCTTATATATTACATTTATCTTATCCTTATTCTCTGCAACAAATCAATGTCTGGCTAATACTGATTTTACCCATCTTTTTGTTCATTTTATTTTTTTGTAATGAATTAAGACGCTTGACTAGAATAAACTGGACCATTATGCTGCAGGAATTTGTGGTCAAAGAAACCATACAGACTAACCTTGTCAATGACAAAGACATTAAAATTGTGGAGTTGATTATACCTCCCATATCCCTTTATTATATTAAGTACTTGATTATTTCCTTGATCTCTTCTTTAGAAATCCTCATGGTCTTTTATTGGAACAGTGTTTTAAGTAAAATGATACCAAATATATAGAATACAAAAACATTTGATTTCTCAGAAAGTAGATTATAAAACATTTCAAGAGACCACTCTCCAGTTAAATAATTTTTCTTTTGGACTCTCCAAAAATGGATATTATGATGCAAACAGTTACTAAAAAAAGTCAACGTCAGTGTCATCTGATCACTTTCTCCTTAATCTAATCTGGGCAGTTGGACTATGCTTTTCTAAGTTCATCAATGGATCTTGAACGTCAAATGCATCCTACTTAATCAACGACTCAGCCTTCATTAGGCACAATGAGCTGTTGATATGTACCTTTACATATTCAAAACCTGTCCCTCAGTATAGACATTAACTGAATCATTATTGAAAGTAAAGGTCAAGACAGGTTCCCCTTGGTAACGATGCTAGCTCCCTCAGAGTCTCATTAACTGAACTGTGCGCTCACTACAATGCTTATAGAAAAAAAAGAATATTGACCTCAGTGTATTATATTCTCTAAAACTATTTAGAAATGAGCATTAGTTACAGAAGTAAGGAACATGACTGCTTATTGATTATGCAAATATATATTTTGTACTCATTTAAGAATAACCAATTAGTGCAGGGATTGGGAAACTTCTTATATGGCCAGAGAGTAAATATGTTCAGCTTTGTGGGCCATATGATCTGTTACAACCACTCAGCTCTGCCGTTGCAGCTATAGACAACATGTAAAGGAATGGACATGGCTATGTTCCAATAAAACTTTATTTACAGAAACAAGTGACACGTCAGTGGGTTGTAGCTTGCTGATCCCCGAATTAGTAGGATAAAATAGGCCCTATATAAATAAAATATACATGCGTATATGCCCATATGTTTTTCTTTGAAAAATAGAGTTGAGTGTCTCTTTCAGCAAATTGAGAACTGTAAAGGAAACCTGGAAAACGTGTGAAGGAATCTTGTATATATTTGAAGCCACCACAGATTTTGTTTGTAAATAGCATGTAATGTTGAGAAATATAATAGAAACTCTCTACCCATGCCTACTTTGCTTAAGTAAATTCTTATCTGGAGGTGTTATTATATAGTTTTTCTTAAAGGAGACAACCAATTGAAGGTTAAGCTGTTTGTTAACTCATCACACTTTACATAAATAAATAAATAACTCTATTTGATTGCTTGGGTTCTTGGATATTAGATATTTTGTGCTGTCATAACACAGAGTTCATCATCTAAGAGAAGGAACAAGTGGTCAGGTTTCATAGTTGTTTCATATGGCGAGAACAGAGTAGTGTTGTTAAATCTAAGTACACTTAATTTGGGAAGAGGGAGAATTTGGTTAAATTGGAATTATCAAAGTAAACACTACACAGTGAATTGAAGAGGAGAAATGTTCCTAAAGTGGTCTAGATAGATGGACCCTGGAAACAATCTCGATTTTTAAAAGATTGATGCCCCAACGATTTCCGTTGATTTTTCTTCATGATATCTCCTGGTATCTGATGATGGGAAGAGATGCATGGAAAAAAATAATAAACAAAAACACAAACAAAAATCATTTGTTAACTTTCTCTCTACTGGATTGTGACACTTGAAATGCACATCTCCAAAAATGACAGTTACCATAAGAGTGGCCCACCTATCCTCTGAGAGTAAGACAGAAACATTCCATATAACACTGAAATCTCCATTTCACCCAAATCTAGTATTTCAAAAGAGAAATATAATTAGCCAGTAAGACTTTCACTGGTGCCTGGTAAGCAGAAGTGGATCGAGAAACATCACATTGCTTATTACAGTTTTGCAGCATTTGTGCTGAAATGCATGTGCCTACAGCATAGAATAGGTAGGCTTATATCCTTCATGTGTGCTTTTGCCATATAATCTTTATGTGTCTGGCATCCTTTCAGGGCATGGCTATACACTGTTAAGTAACTGAATAATGTATATCTTTGAAAGCAAACATATTGGCATGGCAAATGTTTCTTCTAATAGCTATGGGGACATATTTTATGCAGTGACCAAGGATAGATGTCTCAATATGCATTTCTATGACCATAAATGTAAAAATAATATATCTGTTAGTTAATATTTTTCACATGAAAAGAAATACTAATCCTGAATAAAAACATAGATGAATGAGCCTCATCATCCTCCATTCTTCTACAATGAAGAAGTCTTGTGATGCACATTGGGAGAAGCATTCAGAATTGTCAGAACTTTCTACACCACTTGCTTGTGCAGATACATTGTTATATTTCATTATAAATTTTGAAAATTGGCTCCGTGGATTAAAGTAAAAAGCAATTTTAACCTGACAATCTCAATTCTAGGCATAGACCCAAAGAAAATGAAAACAGGGTCATAGATACTTGTGCATCAATGCTTATAGCAGCATTATTCACAATAGCCCAAAGCTGGAAACAACCCAGTGCCCATCAGTAAATGAATGGCTAAACAAAATGTGATAGAGCCTTGAAAACATTATGCTCAGTGAAATAAGTAAGGCATATAAGGGCAAAAATTGTATGCTATCACTTATAGGAAATGACTAGAAATAGCAAATTCATAGAGGTAAATAGCAGATTAGAGGTTACCAGGGAGAAAGGAAGATGGGGTGAACAGGGAAGGTTTGTTTATAAAAATTTTTTAAAAAGGAAATACGGGTAGGTGGAGCAGACTGATTGAAGAGGAAAGAAACATTTCAGCAAGAATACAGGGGAGAAAAAACAAATTTATTAGCTTTTTGTAAAAAGCTTTTAAATGGTTTACTAACCATTTAGTAAAAAAAGAAATAACATTTGAGACTATTATAATATCACTGGGATTATTTAAAATGTTCCTGAACAATTTGCTGTAAACATCCTGTTTACATAGACTTACAAAATTGTGCTTCTATTTCTAAATGGCAGAGCTCCTTTTAGAGATGCTGGGTCAGAAGTTATAATCAAAAGGCTTAGTTTTAATTTCAGATGACTGTTCTAAAATAGGTTAGAGCAGTTCACATTCCCGTAAGTGTGAGAGTACCACTTTCCCATTAATTTCACCGGCATTGAATGTTATTGCCCTGATATTTTGTTGTTGTTAATCTGAATGAAAAAAATTATAACCTGTTTCTTTAATTCGCATTTCCCAGACTACAAATGAGATTGGTCTTATATTTGTTCACAATATGACTTGTCTGTTCATTAATATCCTTTAGACATTCTCTTTTGGGTTACTTTTTTTTTTTTTTTTTTAAAGATTTTATTTATTTATTCATTTATCCCCCCCTTGCTGCTTGTGCTCGCTGGGTCAGCTAACCACGCCGTGCGGGCGGGCTTGCCTTCACCAGGAGGCCCTGGGAACCGAACCCAGGGCCTCCCATATGGTAAACGGGAGCCCTACTGATTGAGCCACAGCCGCTTCCCTTTGGGTTACTTTTTAAATCAATATCTAGTCTCTCTTCTCCCTCCCTCCCTTCCCCTCTCTCTTTCTTTTTCTTGGATATTGGACCTTTTTTTGCAAACATTTTTTTCACAATCTGTTGTTTGTCTTTTGAGGTTTATGGTCTTTTTTCCCATTAAAATTTAAAATTTTATGTAAAAAAAACTGTTGCTGAAAATACTTGTGCCTTATTTGCTATTATAAAAAGCTTTCTGTAAAACCTTATACTTTGTGTTCACAAATAATTCAATAACATATTCATTTGTCTGCTCTGTAAATAAGCAATAGGTATTTCCAAAACCAATATTTATTTGAAACCTTAAAATAAAGCCGAGTCATGGAGTGAAGATGAATAAAAACACTTGAAATCAATTAAAGATAAGGAGAGCTTACTTTTCATGGATTCTCCTTAAAATAACCACTAAAGGATATATTTTACAAAGAAGAAAAATGAACCTAGAAGGAAGGAGTTGGATGAAAGAAGTAATGTTGGAAGATGAAATGGTTAAACCTAAGGATGTTGTGAACTTAAAAGGAGTATAATAAAAGTTTGGGTTGTTCAAAATCAAAGTTTAATGAAAAGAATAGGAAACAATAGACAATAGACAATAGATGGAAATTTGCAGAAGATATTTGAATAGACCTTTGTCTGTAAAGGATGAGGAATAAATATGGACCAACTTGAAATTTGTAATTGAAATATAAAATTAAATATAGATCTTAAATTGAATGAAAACAGAATAATAGAATACAGAAAAAATAATAAACAGCAACAAAACATGACAATTAAAAATATATAGTAGAAATAAATTCACATATATTAGTAATGCCAATTAATGCAAATGTAATAAACTCATTCATTAGAAGAGGTTGATAGACTAGATTCTTGAAAATTATATGTGTATGACTTACATGAGAAACACCAAAAGCAAAATGGTATGTATAATCTGAACGATCAGTCATGTAAGGCAATATTTACCTAAGAAACTAAACGAGTAGAAGTTGCTGAAACAATACACAATATTAGTTAAAATAGAATTTCACATGCCAGCAATCCACAGGACCTAAGTCAAAATTCAAGAGAAATGCATACTAATCATAAACTTGTACAAACCTAAAAGCTTGTCTTTGAAATATAAGCTTAAATAGTCAAAATTAAAAATTAAATTAAAAAATGCAGGGAAGCAGATGTGGCTCGACCAGTTGGGCTCCTGCCTACAACATGGGAGGTCCCAGGTTCGGGTCCCAGTGCCTCCTAAGAGAGGATGAGCAGACGCTACCCCCACCACAACAAGAAGATGCCACAAGCCAGCAGATGCCGTAGCCTGTGGGGAGTGGATGTGGCTCAGACCGTTGGGCACTCACCTCTCAGGTGGGAGGTCCCAGGTTTGGTTCCTGGTGTCTCCTGGAGAAGGCGAGCAAACAATGAGCAGACAGATGAGAGAATCATCGGGGGGGGGGGGGGGCGTAGGATGGGCGGAAGGGATAAATAAAGAAAAATAATAAAATACAAAAGAAAAAATGCATCAACCTATTTGGAAGTTTTTATAAAATTGTCTTAGAATAAAATTAATTGAGCATAAATAATGTAAATATGAATATAGATTGTTTGGGCAACACAATTAACTTCTCTTTCTGTGTAACCATTGGAAGAGACCTCTATAGCCAATAAAAGGAGAATAAACATTCTAGTCTCATGGTACCTACTACACAATTAAATACACATGAATTCAGAATGGAAGCTTTAACAAATGCCAGATAATGAATTGGTATATCAATAGCCTAAAAAAGGATCAGGAATATATAAAACATGTTCTCATTCATAGCTCAAAATGCTACTCACAGTTAAAATGATAGGACTCAATTAGTCTATATTATCATGAATATATCTCAAAAATATAAAGTTGAGAGAATAAAGTTGTAGAATATTTGTACAATATAATTTTATTCATGATTATTTTGAACACACCAAATATAAAAATATAAAACACAATATGGAAGGAAACTCATTAAATGCATGGTAGTAGTTGCCGCTATGCATGGAGGAAAATGGAACCAGAAAGAGGGGACATTGGGGTTACTACTTTCTTGGTGGGAATGTTTGATGTCTTTTTTTTTTTTTCCTGCTGGCCAGAAATGAAGTCACAGGAAATTACAAAACCAAGTCCCCATGCTCTGATTCTACCCTCACCTAGCAATCTTCCTAGTATCAATTTCTTTCCAAATAGATTTCTCTGCAACACTCTTGGTCATATGTACCTTTTTAGGTTTGAAGCCCAATAATTCTCACCCCTCAATGAATGATATCTCCTCTCTTTTGGGAAACATATGGGCTTGGCAAAATGTTGCTTCCTATTGTTTTTAAGATGACATTAAGGTATGTGTGCACCTTTTTTACAAGAGACTACAAATATGTATTGTAACAAACAGAATGTGTAACATTTGCAAAGTTTGCATAAGAATTCTTACTCTCCCAATATTGTACCAATATCCAATTAAAGAACAGAGCTGTCCCTTTTGTGTGACTCTCTGAATCAATTTATAAGACTTCATAGCTAGTATTTCTTTCTAAGACCAGCCCTTTTGTACCTTGGGCCACCTGTGAGGCTGATGTGTAATATTAGTATTTCTAAAAATCCTTATTGTTTAACTGAAAGGATCTATAAGGTATGTCCTTAAGATGCTTAGAAAACATATTCTTAATCTGAGGTCCTAACAAAGGGCTTTATAGCCACACCCTGAGTCTACGCTTTGATGTGGCACCCTCAATATTTTCTTTGCTCAGGAGCCATGTCTTTCTTTGATAAGCTTTTGCTGAGGGGGACAAGGGTTGACAGTTATATTTTCAAACCAAACAAGTCCTGGGTCCGATAAATTTCCTCTAAATTTTGTTTAGAATATTAACAATTCCTTCTTTAGCTCATCTCTCTCTTCTCATATTTTCTCATAGGCAGCTGCAAGAAGCTAGGTGACATTTGCTGTACTCTGCCTGAAAAGTTACCCTTTCTATTTTTCACATTAACGTGAGCAACAGTATCACCCAACTTTTTGATACTATATAAATGGGTCTCATTTTTACCATCCTCCAATAATGTTTTTCTCCCTATTCTTCAAATCCTCAACTTGAGGCCCTTTGAATCACTAATAGTCTTCTTGAGGTCCTTCTAGCTTTTTCTCGTACTGTGTGATCCGGTGTACTGTTTTTTTGTTTTTTTTTTTAGGAGGTACCAGGGAATGAACTCAGGACCTCGTACATGGGAAGCAGGTGTTCAACCACTTGAGCTACATCCGCTCCCTGTACTTTCTTTTATTAAATTTTTATTCTAGTACCGTATACACAACATAACATTTCCCCTTTTAACCACATTCAAATATATAACTCAGTGTTGTTAATTACTTTTGCAATGTTGTGCTACCATCACCACCATCCCTTACCACAACTTTTCCATCATCCCAAATAGAAATTTTGTACATTTTAAGACTTCATTCCCCACTTTTATAATCTAATCCCCACCCCCACCCCCCAAAAAATTGAAGGGGTGAGGAGAGAAAGAGAGAGAGAGAGGAAGAGAGAGAGGGTAGGCACTGAAATAAAATGTGTGTGGTGGGTCCTTGAGTTTATTTCTTATGTTATTATTTCATACTCTCACGCAGTATTAAAATTTATCAAGATATGTTTGAAATACATCATTGAATGAAACTCTAAATGCAATACCTGCATGTTTCATAAATGTTTACAAGTCAAAGAAGAGTGGAATTGAAGCCAGATGACCTGATTTCCAGTGCAACCTCTACCACTTAAAAGTTTGTTCAAATCACTATTGCTGAATGCTAGGTCACAAGAGTATGAGTAAAACCATTTTATATTGGAGAAAATGCTTTACAAACGAAAATGGTACTTTTTTCTAAAGTATGCTAATATTACAACTTCCATGCAGTTAATGCCTACCATATCCCAGATGTATTTAAAATATTATCAATACTCAAAATAATAAAAATGAAGATTATCTGTTGTTATCTCCATTTTAAAGATGAGAAAATCAAGACTCAGTGAGGGAGTAGGAAATACATTTAAGCTCACAGAGGGTGGGAAATGGCAGTGGCAAGATTCTGAACTTTTCTGTCTAATTTCGTAAGTTATAACCTTTCCTCTTTAGTAATCTTTTGCGATATATAGAATATTTTTGGTAGGTGGGTGTCGCAGTTTGATATTATTGATGAATTCCAAAAAGTAATATTGGATTATGTTTGTAAACTGGTCTTTTCCTCTGGGCATATTAAAGTGTATTGGATTCAGAGGTTTTACTTTTAGTTGATTAAATATTGATTAAGGCTTTGATTGGGCCACGTCAGTGGGACATTGCATCCCTGCCCCCTTGGCAGGCGGGGACTCACAGAGAAACTGCACCGCAGAGAAGGGAGTTTGGAGTTTTAATGCTGGAGCCCCGGGAAGTAAGCACTCAGAGGAGCTTTTGGTTGTGAGGAAGGAGAGAAGGCCCCGGGAGAAGAGATGAGCCGTTTGCCTTGTGGAGAGAAGCAAGCCTGAGCCTGGAGAGAGGCAAGCCCCGGGAAAGAGAGGAACCCACCGAAGCCTGAACCTTGGCAGATGTCGGCAGCTGTCTTGCTCCAACACGTGGCAATAGACTTTGGTGAGGGAGGAAACTTATGCTTTATGGCCTGGTAACTGTAAGCTTCTACCCCAAATAAATACCCTTTATAAAAGCCAACCGGTTTCTGGTATTTTGCATCAGCACCCCTTTGGCTGACTAATACAGTGGGGAAAGGCGACTATTTAAAGGGCTTTTCTCACATCTCGAGATGGTAAAATTCATTAGAAATTATGTAATCAATTACACTCTGGGTTAATCCTTGAACCTCATTTTCTAATTTGTCATTTGAATAAAGAGATTGCCAGATGCTTTGATCTGGGTATCCAGGAAGGAATTCTCCTGCGTGTTGCGGTACAGTAATTTTTATAGTTTGAGGCCCTTAATGATATGTAGCCTTCTGCTGGTAACTAAAGTGGCGATCTGTCACCCTGCTGCTTCTACTCACTGTCTGTCTGACAGCTAGGAGAGAAAAGGGATATGGGCTCTGCCACTCTTGCTCCCAGGAGTCCACAGCTATTGCCACCTAATCTGACTGTTGTGCTTCAGTAACTCCTTAAGAGGGTTCTTCGACCCACTCAGCTTATGTTCCCTAACTACAGAGCAGCTGCACGGGCAGCCAGCTCTCATCAGTTCGCCATAACGGGCCGTCTCAGCAGAGGTGCTCTGCAGCAAGTAAGGATTCAGAGATGGCAGGCTCCTAACTCACTGAGGCTTAAGCCATTACACCGTTCAAAGTTAACTATGAGTCACTGATACTGTTTATAGATGTACTCACAAAACCATCCATGACACATATTAGCCTGTTTTGAGTTTTTCTTGCCATCCCAAGATACCTCTGTAGACCCAGGGTAGAGTAACTCCCATAGTGGAGTGATTGAGAAGGAAGAATGTACCCAACTTCTTTTTTGTTTTTTTTTTTTAATTGGAGAAGTTGTAGGTTTACAGCAAAATAATGCAGAAAATGCCCAGTTCCCATATAGTCTCCTCATATATGCAGTTATCCCTGTTATTAACCCTTTGCATTAGTGTGGCACCCTTTTTAAATTGATGAAAAAATGTTATTATAATTGTACTATTAACTATATTCCATAGTTTATATTAGGGTTCACTGTGTTATACAGTCCAATAGTTTTATAAAAAATTTATTCTGGGAACACATACACCCTACAAGTTCCCCTTTAAACCTCATGCAAATATATAATTCAGTGGTGTTAATTGCATTTGCAATGTTGTGCTACCATCACCACCATCCATTACCTAAGTATTTCATCACCCCAAATAGAAACTGTACCAATTAAACATTAACTCCCCATTCCCTATCCACATCGCAGCCCATAGTAACCAGTATTCTAGTTTCTGACTCTATGAGTTTGCTTATTCTAATTATTTCATATCAGTGAGCTCCTACAATACTTGATGTCAATAAGTCTGGCTTATTTCACTCAATATGATGAATTCAAGATTCATTCATGTTGTTGCATGTATGAAACACCATTCTTTTACAGCTGAATAATAATCCATTGTACGCATATATGACATTTTGTTTCTCCTTTCATCAGTTGATGGACAGTTGTATCGCTTTTATCTTTTGGCAATTTTGAATAATGCCGCTATGAGCATTGCTGTACAAATATCTGTTGGAATCCCTGCTTTCAGTTCTTTTAGGTAGATACCTAGTAGTGGGATTGCTGGGCCATCTGGTAATTTTCTACTTAACTGTCTGAGGAACCCCCAAACTGTTTTCCACAGAAGCTGCACCACTTTAAATACCCACCAACAACGAACCCAGTGTTCCTATGTCTCCACATCTTATCTAACAATTGTTTTCCTTTTTTGTTTGTTTGTTTATTGTTTTTTTTAATAGTACCATTCTAGTGGTTGTAAAATGGTATCTCATTGTGGTTTTGATTTTGCATTTCCCTAAGGGGAATGTTTTGGTAAAATTCACCAATGAAGCTATCTTGTCCTGAGCTTTTCTTTGTTGTGAGTCAGTCTCTTATTGGCCTGTTGTGATCATTGTGTCTTTGTGAGTCAGTGCAGTTAGTTTGTGTGTTTCTAGGGATTTGTCCATTTCATCTAGTTTATCTACTTTGTTGACATAGCGTTGTTCTTAGTATCCTCTCACGATCCTCTTTAATTCTGTAGGGTAGGTGGTAATATCCTCCCTTTCATTTCATATTTTAGTTATTTGTGTCCACTCCCTTTTTTTCTCTGTCAGTTTTGCTAAAAGTTTGTTTATTTTATTGATCTTTTCAAAGAACCAAATTTTGGTTTCACTGATTCGCTCTATTATTTTTTATTCTCTATTTCATTTATCTCCACTCTAATCTTTGTTATTTCCTTCCCTCTGCTCATTTTGGGTTTAGTGTGCTTTTTTTCCCCCTAGATCCTCCAGTTGTGAAGTTAGGTCTCTAATGTGAGATCTTGCTTCTTTTTTTGTTGTTGTTTCTTTTTTGATGCTAGCATTGAGAGGTATCAATTTCCTTCTCAGCACTGCCTTTGTTCCATCCCATAAGTTTTGGTATGCTATATTTTCATTTTCATTTGCCTTGAGATATTTCCTATTTCCTTCATGATTTGTTCTTTGATACATTGGTTGTTTAGGAGTGCTTTTTAAAATTTTCACATATTTCTGAATTTTCCAGTCTGTCATTGATTTCTAGCTCTATTCCATTGTGGCTGGAGAAGATACATTGTATCATTTCAATATCATTGAATTTATGGAGACTTGTTTTTTGACCTAACATATGGTCTCTCCTTGAGAATGATCTACTGCTGTTGCATGAAGTGTTCTGTATATGTCTGTTAGGTCGAGGTGGTTTATAGTATCATTCAATCTTCTATTTCCTTGTTGACCTTCCATCTAGATGTTCTATACACTTTTGAAAGTGTGGTACTGAAGTCTCCTACTATTAATGTAGAATCATCTATTTCTGTTGCTTTCAAATTTGTCAGTATTTGCTTTATACATTTTGGGGCTCTGCCATTAGATGCATATATGTTTATAACTGTTATGTCTTCTTGTTGAATTGATCCTTGATCAGTATATAGTAACCTTCTTTGTCCTGCATAGCAGTTTTTGACTTCAAGTCTATTTTATCTGATATTTGTTGTGCTACCCCAACTCACTTTTAGATACTGTTTGTATGGTATACTTTTCCATCCTTTCACTTTCAATCTATTCATGTTTTTGAATTTATGGGCATCTCATGTAAACGGGATCTAGTTGGGTCATGCTTTCTTATCCATTCTGCCAATCTCAGCCTTATGACTGGAAAAGTTGAACTATTTACATTAAAGTCACTACTGATGACTTTAGCTATTCTTCTGCCATTTTGCCTTTTGGTCTTTATAAGTCTTATATCTTTTTAGGCCCTCAATTCTTCTGATAACAGCTACTTTTATTTAATTTTTTCTACTTTCTTCATGGCCCTTAGCATCTCCCGACACAATACAAGTATATTTATATGTATGTGAGCATGTGTTTTTTTGCTTATTTTTTATATATTGTCAGGTTTCCCCCATTACAATGAAAGTGCCATAAGATCAGAGATATTTTTCTTTTGTTTTTCATTTGTTTGTAAGTCTATCTTCATTACCTAGAAGAGTGCCTGGCACATAAGAAGAGCTCATTGAATGTTTGTGGAGTAAAAATATGAATTAGTCATGGTTCATATCTTTGCTTCTAAGAAAATGTCTAGGCCTGGTATGTGAGTCCAAGTATGCTTACACTCTTGAAAAAAAAACTAAGAATGAAGTAATATAAAGACTGCTTTGTTTCAACCAATATATATTTAATTAGACAATGTAAAATGTTATATAAAGAATTACCAGGGGGGCGGATGTGGCTCAAATGGTTGGGCGTCCGTCTGCCATATGGAGGGACCTGGGTTCGATCCCCGGGACCTACCGGTAAAAAAAAAAAAAAAAAAAATATATATATATATATATAGAAGGCGCATGGGCTGCCAGGCTCTGTGTGCCGGTGAGCCACCAGGCCCCGGGAGCCATGCAGCGGGATCATGACGTAATAGGAGAGAGATGCAGGGGAGAGACAAGATGAGATGCTCCGAAAGCTCCAGAAGCCAGGAGCCGAGGTGGCGCAGGTGGCAGAATACCTCTCTCCTACATCAGAGGTCTCCAGGATCGAATCCTGGTGAAGACTGGAGGAGGAGGATGAGAAGAGATGGCAAGAAACAGACACAGAGAATTGCCCAGTGAATGGACACAAAACAGCAAATGGGGAAGGGGGGTTTAAAATGGATAAAGTAAATAAATAAATCTTTTTTAAAAAAAAGAATTATCAGAATGGTTTTACAAAATTTCCAATTGAATAAAAAACTATTGATTATGTTTTTTGATTATTTAGTAATATATTTAAATCTCTTGCATAGGTATTGGCAAAAGATTTTGCAAGATAATTTATATAGAAATGTTTCTTAGATGATGTAGTCCTTCTCTGATTACCACAGTCAGAAATAAACATTTTCTTTCTCTTCCTACTCACAGTAATTTTATTTGTGTCTGCTTTTTGAGAGTTATCGTTTGGTTATCAGTCTCTACTTGTATTAAAGCCATCTCTTCCATGAATGAATTATAAACTACTAGTGGGCAGGATCCATATCTTTTCTATATTTGCATTTTCCAGAAATTACTTGCATAAAGGTTACATATTAATAAATAGTAAGAATCTTTGTCCAATATGCCAAAATTTGACAAAGTTATGCTGTCAAGTCAGATTGACTGGAAAATATGTAATAAAACTGCTGACTTTGTGTTTATAAACTCACGGAGCATATAAACAATCTCTGAAATGCTTGAGCTAGGCCTACAAAAATATTCCAATGCCTTCTGGGCCCTGGTACTAAGCAATTCTGGAAATATATTGCATGCATATTCACAGGAGTATTATATTTAATATTTACATGAAATGTATGTAAAAATTTGGTACAAACCATGCTGAATGATACTCTATTTTTACTTCAGTGTAATTATTATTGTTTCAGACACATATATGACTTGAAACATAAATGCATACATGTATGTATATATGTTTCTGTATTACTAGTGGAGTTCTGATAATGTGGAATATTAACTTTTATTTAAAGTAAACCTGTGTTTACAATCATGAATGTACTGAGGGAGATAGTCGAAGGAGGCTTGTTTATAGTATCCAACTAATAAATTGTGATCTACCATTTTAATACACAGAATCTGAGTTCATATTCCATGCCCGTAAACACAAAAATGCATTGCCTTCTCTATGCAGTGCATTCTTCACATAATCCCTGGGGCTCAGCTTCATCATCTATGAAATGGGTATATTGACTTATTCTACCTCATAGGGATATGAGGAAGAAGTAAGATAATATATATAAAAATCACTTAGCACAGTGCCTGGTATATATCAATCGATATTACCATTTTTATATTCGAAAGAATAGTATGTTTAAAATGGAAAAACACAATAAAATGCAGGAAAAATAAAATTTTACAGAAGAAAACAGTGCTGTTATTTATCTTAAATTGATAAAGGACATCGTGGGAAATTAGGAAACATCTGATGTGGTTAGGGATGGTACCTAACACTGGTTGTAATTTCAAGTTATATTATTTCAGGCATAATCCAGTTTTTGTTTTTTTTTTAATTAGAGAAGTTATGGGTTTACAGAAAAATCGTGCATGATATAATCGAGTTTTAAACTATCTACACTTTACTGAAGGAAGAATATGGTCAAAAGAGGGAAATATATCTACTGTTTTATCCTGGATCCAGGAGGTTTAAATGAAGGTTGTTATTTTGATCAGGCTCTGTGGTAGTTTGATATTATTTATGAATTCCAAAAAGAGATATTGATTATGTCTGTAAACTGGTCCGTTCCTCTGGGTGTGATACCCTTTGATTGAATTAAATTAAAAGGTTTTACATTTACTTGATAATGTTAAGATTAGGGCTTTGATTTGACCACATCATTAGGGCATGCAGGGTTGAGTCCCTGCTGCCTTGGTGGGCCTATATAAACGGATGCTCAATCAAGAGCACAGAAGCAGATCCACAAGTAAAGAGGAAGGGAGCTCCATAGACACGGAACAGGATCCTGCAGCCTCGGAAGAGAGATGAGCTATTTGCCTGATAGTTTGCAGCTGAAGAGAACAGAGCAGCCAAGCCTTATGCCACCCTACAGCTGAGATCGGAAGAAGCTGGGCCCACAGAGCCTTAAGAGGAGAGCTGAACCCTCACAGATATTGCCCGCCATCTTGTGTCAACACGTGGCAACAGACTTTGGGTGAGAAAATACCTCTTAATGGTACCTTGAGTTGGACTCTTTAGGGCCTTGTAACTGTAAGCTTCTACTCCAAATAAAGACCCTTTATAAAAACCAACAGATTTCTGGTTTTTATAAGCATAAGTTACTTCCCTCACCAAAGTCTGTTGCCACGTGTTAGAGCAAGATGGCTGCTGATGTCTGCAAGAATTCAAGCTTCCTCTTCCAATATCAGCTGTAGTCTGGGGTAAGTCTTGTCTCTCTCCCCGGGCTTGTCTCTTTCCAGACTCAGCTGCTCTGCTCTCTCCACAAGGCCAGCTATAAACTATCAGGTGAATGGCTCATCTCTCTTCCTGTGGTCTCTGCCATGTCTAATGGTGCCTTCTCTCTTTCCTTACATATCTGCTTCTCTGTGTATTTAGTTCCTGGGGCTCCAGCATCAAAACTCCACTGTCGGGAAACAGATGTGGCTCAAGTGATTGGGCTCCCATCTACCATATAGAAGGTCCAGGGTTCGATTCCCGGGGCCTCCTGGTGAAAGGCAAGCTGGTTCATGTGGAATACTGGTCCACTCAGAAGTGCTGGCCTGCGCAGAGAGCTGGTGCAGCAAGATGACGCAACAAAAAGAGACACAGAGGAGAGACAATAAAAGACACAGCAGACCAGGGAGCTGAGGTGGCACAAGAGATTAAGCACCTCTCTCCCACTCTGGAAGGTCCTAGGATCGGTTCCCAGTGCCACCTAAAGAGAAGACAAACAGACACAGAAGAACACACAGAGAGCAGACAGCGAGTGCAAAAATATTGAGGGGGGGGTATAAAGAAATAAATATTTTTTAAAAAATTCATTTAAACAAAACAAAGCTCCACTGTCTGCTCTGCAGTGTGGTTTTCTCTGTGAGTCCCCACCCCCTTCCTATTGATGTGGCCCAATCAAAGCCTTAGTCATAATTTAATCAAGTAAGAGTGAAGCCTCTGAATCCAATCCAATGTAATATGCTCAGAGGAACAGACCAGTTTACAAACATAATCTAATATCTATTTTTGGAATTCATAAATAATGCCAAGCTGCTACAGCTTCTTTGAATAAAATGTGGAGCATTTTCATGGTGAGCCATATAAAATAGAATTTCAAGATCCTTGAGGTTTCTTGTAAAGGTTTAGAATGATTGCACAGTCCAAAGTGCTTTTTTCCAAGGACCTGCTTGTACTTATTCCACTATGGCAGTGAGTAAAATTCTTATCTTGACTGCTTGGAATGGAATCTATGGCCCTTTATTGTTAGAATTTTGGAGAAGCTACTCTGAAATCTCTATGGTTAATGAAAATTGAAGGGTCAAATATCATATATCCTTGTTTGTTTAGGTGATGTAATTTCATTTTGCAAGACCTTGTAGGGGTATTAACAGAGAATCCTTAAGAGACTGAGATGTAGAAACAAAGTTGCCCCTCGATAAAAGCTATTTGATGGGCAAATACATAAGACATGCACTGTTATAATAAGGGACATATAAAAAATCCCTATTACCTCGTCACCAGTTAGCCACCAACAGTTTAGAGAATTAAACCTATTCTTAGGGGTCATGTGGCTACTAGTGCAAGTTTGCAAAAAAAAAAAAAAAAAAAAAATCAGTGATGCAAAACCTTTAATGATTTTAGTGAATTATCAGGCCAAGGCTGAGGTGCCAAAAAGAAATAGAAGGCATCAGACCTTGACACAGCCAGGCCCTCTTTGATTCCTAGGGCTCTTTAGAAACCAGTGGGGAGAGATATGTGAGAACTCAATTAGAAGCCTGAAATAGTACTCAGATTGCTCTCTTGATTTGGTACTTCCTTATCTTTCTAATAGCATTGCTGATTTTGGGTAATTTTGGATTTGGGGACCATACTAGATAGAGGTAAAGAAGGAAGAGGGAAAAATAACATTGGTCAAAATAGGGTCATCTGATAGTGACACTCCATTCTTTATTCACAAATTAGATTTCCTGCCTTATGGCAGGTAAGACCAGAAATATGTGATGCACCTACAGGTATCAGACTAGATGGAATTTGTAGATTCCCATGTCAGTGTTAATCATAAAACCTGCTCAGGAACAAGGACGCTGAGCCTCTTTCAGTGGTACCATGATGAGAGAAGGGTGGGAGGGTGCAATTTAAAAATTTCAAAGTGCTGGACTCTCAACTTTAGAGATGGGACAGAAAGCTTGGGACTGTCACAGTTCACAGGCTGTGTCATTAATGGACTCTGGCCTAATCAGTTATCTCATTTGGGACTAGAAGAGCAGAGGAAACAGAAAAACACAAAATCACCTAAATAGCACTTAGCCCACTTGGCAGGTATCAAGGCTAAATAAAAAAGGAAACAACTCTCTAATTGGTATCTAAAATTTGCTACTCATGATCATTAAGGAGTAAAGAACATTAGTTGAATGAGGGGTCAGAAAGGAAAGAGAGAGCCAAGGGAACACTAGAGAGGGAAGCCATTCAGCCTCAGTCCCTACGACCTAATCCATTTATGGTGCCCCTTGAACTAGTCGGTGCACCCAGGGGAGCCCTAGGGAAGGGGAAAACCCAGGGGACTCAGATATACCATCCCTGAGAGAAGTTACCACCAATGAGAGGGAGGTGCACATGCTCTATGGGACCCAAGTGAACAAATGATTCCAAATAAGGTGGTTGAGAATTTTTCTCAAATCTGGGCTCACTAATGCAAAAGCTCATAGACTCCCACCAGGAGAATATTGAGTTATTAGGAATATGGGAACTTAAGTTCCAGGAAACAAATTCCCACAACTGAAATTTGTGAGTTCCAGCTGATTCTACCTTCAGAGAATGATTGCCGAAAGCTGCACACTCAGGTCCACTGAGGACAGTGTCATGGATTATGCACAACCCAATGGTGTTACGACTAAAGGGGGAGAGATGGCCACCTAATATGTCATTGATTTGAATATTTATTGCAAAAATTAGAAAACAATTCATTTATTGCAGTAAATTTCCAATAGCTGCAATAGAGTACCTAGAGTTAAGGGCACTCTTTTCTAATTTTTCAGAAAGGCATCAGTGTGGCACTTACTGTGCTTCTCCTTTTCAAAGGACTGCAAAGAATATACTAGGTGTTATTCAAGTGGTGTGTCCCTTGAGGAGGAAAAGTAAACATGTCTGCTTTATTTTTGTGAGAGATTGTGTCTCTGTGATGCCACATATCTTTTTTTGTTAAGCTTGTTTCCTACCCTGCTTTGATATTGGCAATGTGTCTAGAAACAGTGTGGTAAATTAGGTGGAAATTGAACTGTATGCTTGTTGCCTAAAAATTCAGTACAAAATGAAAACGTATGGCACATCTAGACCTAACTTTAAGTCCCCAAATCATTTTGTGAAATGTGGTCTGCCTGGCTCTCAGGCATTGCTGGTTTGTATGTGTCAGAATATCCATATCAAAGTTCAAATGAACTTTTCTTTTTTTTGATAGATGCTGTATAGAATAGTGGTTAAGAGCACAGAATATGAAGGTAGATGATCTGGATTCAAATCCCATCTTTTTTCCTTATACCCTTGGGTGAATCATTGAACCTTTCTATGCCTCAGTTTCTTCAACTGTAAAATGGGGTTGAGAGTATCAGTACAATACATATCTCATAGAACTGTTGTGAAGATTACATGAATATATAAACCAATATATTAGAATATATAACTCTTTAAGATTATTATTATTAAATAATAAGCAATTGCTATATTTTTGTCTATGTTTTTAAATTCAAATAAGAAATGAATAAAGGAATTTTTGTGGTACAGGGAAAACACTTGGGCATATGTGGGCATTTTAGCATTCTTCAAATCAATTTATTTCTAGCATACTTATACATTTTTCATTTCCATTCTGTCAAAGTACCTTTCCAATACAATAGATAGTTGCCTATCGGTGCTCTCCTTTTGGGCACAAAATTTGTCCACAAAACTCCCTGTGTACACAGAAAATATTTCTTACCCAGTATGGCATAATTGCAACAATGAGTGTCTACGTAAGGCTGTAAGAGACTTAGATTGAGTGCCTAATGTTCATCTCTTCACTTCTTTTTTACTTAAAAAAAAAAACACAAAACTTTAAAGCTTAAAAAAAAACAAAACAAGTATTTAAATCTGAAAACTAGAATCTTTGCCCTGGATGGGATCAGACTGAAACATTGAACACTTGGGTCAGTTTAAAATCTTGGTATGTGTATATGTGTCTATATATGTGTGTGTGTAATAAAACATATAAATACACATTTATATATGTACATATACGTATACAAGAGATTGGAAGATTATTTGACAAAGCAGGTGTCAGTCTCTTTGTATTTTCCATTTGAAATTTGTAACGTGAGTCAGATACTACACGACAAACTTTTTACAGGAGCAGTTTGACTTACTATTTCATTAACGTGGGCTGCAGTAGAAAGTTCTAGGGGAAAAAAATCTTTCTAAAAATCTGCAATTTCTCAGTAGTCCTTGCTCACTCTAGCTTTCTTTTCTGAAGCAAGCAAGGTTTTTGAAATCATACTAAACAGATGAGAATTTGGACCATAACATAAAACAGCACTTTGTGACTGTTGATGTTCAAATTTTATCTAAGACTGTGGACTTCAGGGGATTGTTGACTGGATGGTAATCGTGGTGGTGGTATCGAATGTTAACGCAACTCTTTTATTTGAATGGCGAAAATATACGATCCAGATGGGTCAGCAGCAGGGAATGCTTTGCAATTCCTTTAGAAGGTGCTCTTTACCTTTTAGAACGATGTGAGGTGATGCACAGGGAAACCTCAGTTACCCAGCACTCCATTTCTTATTGATCCCTTTCTTCTTTTAGTACCATGTATAAACAGGCAATACAGGTGTCTGGCTGACTGGCTGGTCCTTAAATTGTGCTGGTCCTGACTTGGCTACTAAATTACTATTGCTTTGAAAAAATCATTTTAATCTTTGTTACCCTCAAACTACAGATCTATTTTCACTATGGATTCAAGTTCACTGTGATTTTTGTGCCTTTTCTCTCTAATGGGGCTCAAGTTGGAGGCTCTTGCTTTTAAATGATTGCAACTTTTCTCTTCTATTTCCCGATAGTTTTTCTATTGATGCACAATATTGTATGTTTGAGAAGAATATAAAATATTAGAACATGACTGAAAAAAGTGTTCTTGCTTACCAAGAAATAACAATTTACTTTTATGACACTTTGCAAGAGAAATCATTTACTTGATATCTTAAAGGCCTAAATATTTGTCTTTAAACTGTTGAAATGTTTTAAGACAAATGACCTTTATTCTGCATTATGGGCATGACCCAAAGCATCCCATGGATTTTCTGAGACTCCAAATTTGTTTCTGGATAAGTGATTTAAGCAGCTTCACCACTAACCTCTCACATATCATGTGAAGAAATGTAAACATTCTTGGGTGCAACTACAACTTGAAGCAGAAGACTGAGTTCTTTTTTGCAGGCCTTTTTATGCTTCCACAGCAAGGATGTTTTATTCTATCATTAAAATTGCAAACTATTTCCATGAACCAAGGTCAGTACCTTTTTGTTAATGTGCACATAATACTATTTTCTTTGGAGCATAGAAATGTCATTTTATTTCAGAACATTATTAATAAAGTTAAGTGCTATGTAAAAGGTATACAGTTCTTTGAAATAACTGCACTGATAGCAAAGCTATTTCTAGATCAATCAATATGTGTGCATGTTTCTCAGTCATTGAAATGGAAATAAGAATAACAGTGCCTCTGATTAAAAACTGGAATCTCTAGTCCACTTATCAACTGTGCCATGAAAATTCATGCAACATAATATCTTTCTAAAACTTGACATCATCAACACAAAGCAATTATGGATATTATTAAAGAAAACTGTGGACTTTTCAATACAAGTTGTTAATGGAGAATATTTTGACCTTTGAAAGAGGAAATCCATTGAATTTTAGGGGAAGAAACCACAAAGATGTGGCTTACCAAATGAAGGAAGTAAGGAAATGAACAGAGTGGGTACATGGCCACAGGCAGTAATTTGAAGAAGACATTGTTTGTTTGTTGAATGGTTTATTTTAATGATCATAGCTTTTGAGTATACCTAAAGCTTAACTAGAGAGAAATTAATCAAGATAAAGAGATAAGAGAGACCCAGCATAATCTGATGGCCCTCGAGAAAGCAGAAGTTAGTGGACTCAAGAGAAAATGGAGGAGATATATAATTGGCATCAAGTAGCAATTCCTTTTCTCTGAAACAAAGGGAGACGGGCATGTAGAAATAAAGATAAATTTTAAGAGGTTGGGCAGGAAAACTGAATGAATTCCCATCATAAGACCTCTATATTCTCAGTGAAGTGGAAGGAAAATTCATTTATTAACTGGATCTGGGGGTGGATAATAGCAAAGATGGAGACTTTGGAAGCTCAAGAAGATATTGAACATTTGATTTAGGATTTAGAAAATAAAGTCTGTTCACATTGCCCAGCATTATATCCTTGCAAATTACCATTGCCTTCTGACTGGGCTTCTCATAGTCAGTCCATGAACATGGATTTGACCATATAGAGTGAACTGCTCTATACTTATGTAAACATAGCTTCAATTCAATTCTCCAAATCTTGTATTTCTTTATATATATTTGAGAAGTTGTGCGCTTACAAAGCAATCATGCATAAAGTGCAAAATTCCCATACATCACCCCTCCACCAACACCTTGCATTGTTGTCGAACGTTTGTTACAGATTATGAAAGAACAGCATAAAAATATTAATACACGCTATGGTCCAGAGCTTACTTTTGGTATATATTTTCCATATACCTCTCGATTATTAAAACCATGTATTAGGAAGCAGCTGTAGGGCTCAAGCAATCGAGCTTCCGTTTACCATATGGAGGACCCAGGTTTGATCCCCGGGACCTCCTGGTAAAAAGAAGAAAAAAGGCATCCCAGACCTGCGTGGCGCGGAGAGGCGCAAGCCCCTGTGCGGCGAAGCTCGCACCAAAAAGACGAGGATGCAACCAGATAGAAACAACAACAACAATAAAACCCACCATGTGTTAGTATTGTACGTTTGTTTCATTTCATGAGAGAACACGCTCACATTTGTATTGTTAACCGCAGTTCATCAACCACCACATGGTTCACTGTATTATACAGTCCCATGCCTTGTACAATCCGTCCAAAGTGCACACTCAGTGACTTTCCCTTTCATCACCGAGTTGTGCAGTCATCACATCCGTAAATTTTTTTAACGTTTTCCTTAGTCCAGAAGAAAAATCCCATACCCCCCTCTTATTGACCCTTAGCATTGATATAGTACCTTTTTTGACACTGATGAAAGAATATTACAATCTTGCAGTTAACTATAGTCATAAGTCACATAAATAATTGTATTTCCCATGTATCACCGTATTCTTACCACCTTGTAATAGTGACAGACATTTGTTCTAATTCATAGAAGAATATTCTTGTGTTTGTACTATTAACCACAATCTTCATCTACAACTGGGTTCACTGTTATTCAATCCCTAGATTATTTGCTAGCTTTCTTTCAACTGAAATTTAAATCCCTAAACTACCCCTTTCAGCCACAATCCATTTATAAATCAGCTGTGTTAGTTATACACACTATAATGAGTTACCTTCAACTCTATTCATTCCCACACTTTTAAAGTCAAGTTAATTAAAAATTCTACTTACGTTAAGCATCAATACTCCTTCTCAGCCCTCATCCGATCTCCCAGTAACCTATACTCTAGGCTTTAACTCCATGTGTTTATTCTTCGTATTTAGTTCATATTAGTGAGACCAACAATATTTGTTCTTTTGTGTCTGGCTTATTTCACTCAGCATAACGTCCCCAAGCTTCATCCATGTTGTCATATGTGTCCCAATTTCATTTCTTCTTACAGCAGCATAGTATTCCATTGTATTTATATACCATATTTGTTTATCCATTCAATGATTGATGGTCACTTGGATTGTTTCCATCTTTTGACAATTGTGAGTAATGCCGCTATGAATATCAGTGTGCAAATGTCTATTTGTGTCCCTGTTTTCAGTTCTTCTGTATATATTCCCAGTAAAGGGATTGCTGGATCATATGGCAGTTCTATATTTAGCTTCCCAAGGAACTGCCAAACTGTCTTCCACAGTGGTTGCACCATTCTACAATCCCACCAACAGGGAAGGAGTGTTCCTATTTCTCCACATCCTCTCCAGCACTTGCAGTTTTTGTTTTTCTATTTGTTTGTTTTTTAATAATGGCCATTCTATAGGTGTGAGATGATATCTTATTGTAGTTTTGATTTGCATTTCCCTAATAGCTAGTGATATTGAACATCTTTTCATGTGCCTTTTTGCCAGGTGTATTTCCTCTTTGGAAAAATGTCTATTTAAGTCTTTTGCCCATTTTTAAATTGGATTGCTTGTCCTTTTATTGTTGAGTTGTATGAGCTCTTTATATAGCATGGAAATCAAACTCTTATCAGATATGTGGTTTCCAAATATTTTCTCCCATTGATTGGGCTTCCTTTTCACCTTCTTGACAAAGTCCTTTGAGGTGCAAAAGTGTTTAATTTTGAGGAGGTCCCATTTATCTATTTTTTTCTTTCATTGCTCACGCTTTGGATGTAAGGTTTAAGAAACCACCGCCTACCACCAGGTCTTGAAGATGTTTCCCTATATTTTCTCCAAGGAGTTTTATGGTTCTAGCTTTATATTCAGGTCTTTAACAAATTTTGAGTCAATTTTTGTATAAGGTGTGAGATAGGGATCCTCTTTCTTTCTTTTGGCTGTGGATATCCAGTTCTCCCAGCACCATTTATAGACTCTTCTGACCTAGCTTGGTGGGCCTGACAGGCTTGTCAAAAATCACTTGACAGTGGGAAGCAGATGTGGCTCAAGTGATTGAACTCCTGCCTACCATATGGGAGGTCCTTGGTTCTGTTCCCGGTGTCTCCTATAGAGAGCTGGTGTGATGGGCAGGCACAGTAAGCTGACGCAACAAGATGATGCAACAAGAGGCACGAGAAGAAAAAGCATAATGAGAGACACAACAAAGCAGAGAATGGAGGTGGCTCAAGCAGTTAGGCACCACCCTCCCACATCGGAGGTCCCGGGTTTGGTTCCCAGTGCCTTCTAAAGAAACAAGGAACACATACAGACACAAGCGCAAAACAATGAGGGGGGCGGGGAGAAATTGAAAAAAAAATCCCTTGACTATAGATGTGAGGTTCTGTTTCTGAACCATCAATTTGGTTCCATTGGTCTATATGTCTCTATGCCATTACCATGCTGTTTTTACCACTGTAGCTAGGTAATATGATTTCACATTCAGAAGTGAGCATTCTCCAACTTTGTTCTTTCTTTTTAAAATGTTTCTGGCTATTCTGGGCCCCTTACCCATCCAAATAAAATTGATAATTGGCTTTTCCATTCATTTTTAAAAGGCTGTTGGAATTTTTATCAGGATTGCTTTGAATCTGTATATCAATTTGGGTAGAATTGACATCTTTTTTAAGGAGGTACTGGGGATTGAACCCAGGACCTTGTACATGGGAAGCAGGTGTTCAACCACTAAGCCCATCCACTCCCCTATGAGAGTTGTTTCTTTCATTTGTTTTTTTTTGTTTGCTTTTTCTTTTTAGGAGGTACTGGGAATCGAACCCGGGACCTTGTACATGGGAAGTAGGTGCTCAACCACTTGAGCTACATCCGCTCCCTAGAACTGACATCTTAATGATATTTAGTCTTCCAATTGTAAACACTGAATGTTCCTCCATATATTTAGGTCTTTTAAATTTTCTTTTAGCAATGCATTGCAGTTTTCTGAATACAGATCCTTTACCTCTTTGCTTATGTTTAGTCCTAAATATTTGATTCTTTTAGTTGCTATTGTAAATGGATTTTTTTTTCCTGAATTCCTCCTCAGATTGCTAATTTCTAATGTATAGAAACACTACTGATTTTTGCATATTAATCTTGTATCCTGCCACTCTGCTGAACTCTTTTTTTATTAGCTCTAGCAGTTTTATCATCTGTGAATAGTGAAAGTTTAACTTCTTCCTTTCCAATTTGCACTCCTTTTATTTCTTTTTCTTGCCTGATTGCTCTAACTAGAACTTTTACCACTATATTGAACAACAGTGGTGACAGTGAGCATCCTTGTCTTGCCCCTGATCTCAACAGGAAAGCTTTCAGTCTTTCACCATTGAGTGCAATGTTAGCTGTGGGTTTTTCATTGTGCTTCTTTTAATGTTACCATTTAGTTCCTGTTTTTTTCTCCTTTAGTTTCAAACATCTTTCTAATAAACACACAGATTTGCATTAAAACTTCAGTTTCTTTCCTAGAATCATAACTGTAAGTCCAGAGTCACATTGTTTACTATAGTAGCCATATTAAATGCTATTAAATTTAAATTAATAAAAGTTAAGGAAAATTAAAAATTCAATTATTCAGTTGCACTAGCCACATTTTAAACACTCAATAGGCATGTGCAGATAGTGGCTAACATATTTAATAGTAGACATATATATTCATCAGATAAGAAAGTTCTATTTGACAATGGTGGTCTAGAACCATCCTGTTCTTCATCTGGGTAATTTTTATTTAAACTAAATAAAGATGATCTGCTAAACACATGCTTATTGGCAATTTTAAATCGAGTGCATTCCTGACAATTAAAGTGGTTCCCTGTTCCCAAACAAATTCCCAAGTCCACAGGTGAAGTAAGAATATGTCCAAAAGAAATTGGAAGATTCTGTCTCTGTAATCTCAGTAACCACAGAGCTGAAGTCTTTGGCTTTTGTTCATGATTCAACACTAATCCTAGCTCAGGTTGGAGAAATTAAACAAATTTTATAATCAAACTTCCCTTTTCACTTATTGCTAACCTTGTACTTCAGCTAGAATAAATCAGCTTCTAAATTTTTCTAGAGACTTAAGCCATTCTTTTACAACTCCATACGGATTGACAAACCAGAAAGTTTTGGCCTTCCACTTTTCTTATCCAGGAATTCATGAAGTTGCAGGAAAAGAGCACAAGAGCTAAGCACCTGGGTTTGTTCTGATCTGTCACAGATGAGTTATCGAATTCTTCTGATATTCAGATTTTACATTTATTCAATTGAGTTAAAATTTATGCCTGTCAGTCTAAAATGAAAAAAAAAAATACAATTAAGGTAAAACTACAAAATTATCATCATCATCATATTTCCAACCATAAGTTGTGCTACCTATGGATCATACACTGTGCTAAATGTGTTACACAAATTCATTACATCACAACCACCCTCAAAAGCAGGCATTCACTCAACACATTTTAGCTTCCTTATGAAGGCAGGATACCACAGTGATTATAAGGCTTGTTAGTGTGTTGTAAAGATAGGTGCTGTTACGGAGAAACCACCAATCTTGATGATTAATATAATAATGTTTATTTCTCTCTCATGCAATAAATATATATGAATATTCAAGATGGCTTTCAACCTGGTGATGGAAGAGCCCAAGTGATGGAGTTTCAATTAAAGGCCATGACTACTGACAGAAAGCAGGTCACCTTGGAATGGTGGAGACACCCTGGAATGTAGGAGACAAGCCCTCCAGTCTCATGCTAAGAGGAGCTGGGTGGGGAAACATCCTGAGCTTATAAGATTTACAATGTCTGCAACTTGCAGGAATGTAAAGAGGAACTGAGCCATTAACCTTTAAGACTTGCTGATTTTAGTAAAATGTAAACTGTCATGTATCTATTGCCTTTGCATATGCACATATGTATTTTCTTTGTTCTAAAGCCAAATAAAAGCCACACTTTATGATGTGGCTGGACTCTTCTCTCCATATCGGACTGAGAGTCCCCTGATCCCAGTTTTTGCTTCTCTTTGTCTTATTCTTTCTCATCTGTGGCACCGTTTTCACGGACCCAGTTCCTGGACATCAACACCAAGCATTTTCCATTTGGTGGCTCTACCATAGGCTAGAGCCTTGTAAATCTTTGCTTACAAACAACAGATGAAAAAGAGAGTATGGAGAAGACACATTTTCTTTTTAAACATTTTGGCCTAGAAGAGACACAGATCACTTCCACTCACATTCCATTATTGAGAATGAGTTAGACGGACTTGACTAAACACAAGAGATGCTTGGAAATGTAGCCTTTGGCCAGGCAGTCATTTCTCAGCCAACAACTCTTCACAATGGAAAGGGAGTGTGACTCTAAATCTAATATCTCCTTATTGTGTGACCTAGGACCATAATTTTAACTTAACTGAACTTTGTTTTCCTACTTTGTATAATGGATTTAATAACCCTATCTCACAAGTATTAAATGGATTTAAAGCATCAAGTTCGGGGCTCAAATATAGTAAGTACTCAATAAAGAGTAACTCAATAATTCATTGTCACTCTCTTTAATAAGCTACCAAATAGTCTGGTCCCCACAAGATTGGGACTCCATTTGATCCTGGCAATTCCTTTATCTACACCAACAGCCAACCTAATTAGGAGGACTCTGTCATGGCTGCTAGGCTTCCATGATGATGAGCACCTGCCTGCTCATGGTCCCTGAATATCATTTGTCTCTTAATTATCCACCACTGTGTTACGTTCATTTATTGGAGCTTCCCTGATTTGTGTTTTATTTGTTTTCTTTTCATCTTGGGATAGTGATGCCAACTGCACATATTTTTTTTTCACTTACTCTTTGGAAATTGTGCTTTCCCTATAATTGGTAATCAGATATGTTTCTCTATTGTCTGCCCCATCCACATTTCAGGTTTAATTCCAGGATTTCATGAGATTGATCCATGCTGTCATGTGTGCACTATCAAACTGCAGCTATTGAGCAGTGAACAACCAAACAGGCTAAATGAAACCAGAAAAGATGTGCAGAATAAATGGTGTGCATTGAAATCTGTATTCTTTCATGTTCCTTTTTAGTTAATTTTCTTGGATGTGAATGTGTATTTGTGTGTGCTGATATACATGTTGTATAAGGTGTGTGTGTGTGAGTGTGTGTTTAGTTTGGGGAAGGATGGTGAGGGGGAAGAAATTTTATGTAAGCAAATTATTTTATTTAGTAGGTCCATGATAAGGACAAGAGGTAGAGCGAAGGAGGACTTCAGTGGCAAGCGTGGTCAAGATCGATGTCATTTCTATTGACCTAAGGGGTTCTGCTGAAAAACATGATCTTCCAGTGTCTGGAATATTGCATGTGTTCAAGAAATATAGTGCAATGTGATGTCAAAAGGGAAAATACATTTGAAACACATTACAAAGTAATGTCTTAGACCAAGATGTGAAAATGTGAAAATGTCCAAAAAGAAGCAATCATAGGAATTTTAGACTTCTTAATCCTATAAAGTGTATTAAATGGTGGATTTGATTGGAGAAGATTGTGAGGGACATTTACTTCAGCAACAACAGTGCTTTGAGCATTCTCTTTTTTTTTTTTTTTTTTTAAGATTTATTTTATTTATTTATCCCCACCCCCTCGTTGTTTGTAGTTGCTGTCTGCTCTCTGTGTCCATTTGCCATGTGCTCTCTGTGTCTGCTCATCTTCTCTTTAGGAGGCACCGGGAACCAAACTCAGGACCTCCCATGTGGAAGAGAGGTGCTATATTGCCTGAGCCACCTCAGCTCCCTGCTTTGTTGTGTCTCATTGTCTTTCCTCTTTGTCTCTTTTGTTGCATCATCTTGTTGGGTCAGCTTGCCGCGCCTGCCTGCAATGCCAGCTCGCCATGTCCAGGAAGCACCGGGAACCGAACCCGGGAACTCCCATGTGGTGGGCAGAAACCCAATCACTTGAGCCACATCTGCTTCCCTGATCATCCTCTTATACCCAAAGTGAGAAGGATGGAGTGAAATTTCCTAAGTTCAAATAAAGTCTTAATATCTTCCCATAGTTTACTCAAGTAAATATTTTAAAAATATTTTAGCAGATTTATTTGGAGAGAATAGTGTTGTGAGTTTTTCCCTCCTAAGGGGGAAGGGTATGTTATTACTTCCAAATCTCAAGTCAAAAGAGAGGAGCTTTAAGGAGATTCTGCAATGAGCTCAAATATGACCCCATGAATAACATGGACCCTGGAAACTGGTATTTAATTAATATCAGCAGCAAGAGAAACCTCTCTGTTTAGCAATTAGACTGCACTCCAAGTATTTATTAGGGCAGAAATTGTATCATTATTCCCTGTGGCCCAGATGTGGACCAGAAACAAGAGAGTAAGAATGAAGTTTTCTTATACTCTGTCCAATGAAGCTGCAGGAAGTGGTAGTAAGGTAACAGGATAAATAACCTGGAAGGGGCTGGAGAATGAAAGAGCAACTCATCAGCATAGAAATGCCTATGATATTCCTTATTAGTGAAACAGCCTTGTGAGATTTTTTCATGATAGGGGAGCCCCAAAGGAACTTATGAGATTGCCTGTATCAGCTGCCTATTGATACAATAATATTGTATATCAAACAAACAAACAACAAAAAAAACCTAGTGCAAATGCAATAATAACTTTATGATTCATGCATCTAGATTTGTCAGGTAGGTGTCTCTACTGATCTCAGCTTGGTTTACGTCCATGTCTAGGAGTTGGTTAAGTCCCACCTTTATCTAGGATGCTTTTGGCTCGAACAATTGAATTACATGTGACTCTCATCCTGTTGCAAGCTAGCATTGGCATGTTTCCATGGCAATGGCAGATGTGCAAAAGTGAGGGCAATCCCATTCACACAAACCCTTTTCAAGCCCCTAATTTGCATCATGATCATTCGCATGCCACTGGTCAAAACAAGTCATGTGGACAACCCCAGAGTCAGAGTGAAGAGGCATTGTCAAGTTACAGGGCAAAAGTAATGGGTGAGGGAGGGAAGAAGAACTGGGACATTTTTGCAATTAGTCTATCAACGAGTTCATGAGAAAAAAGTCAGATTTAATCACTTTTCAGATCTAAAGAGTGCTAGAACTAGATTAATATACCATTACTAAGCAAGTAAGAATGTTCCTACTCATTCTACCTCATCTCTTTCCTTGATAGTCAACCATGGTGTGATCATATACTATTAATAGTGAGGTGGAGGAAGAGTATGAAAAAGTCTAGTTTATAATAGAGAAGTTGACTTCCCTGGCCCAAGTGTAGACTTTTTAAAAATTTAGATTACTAAATTTTAAAGCAAGTTGAGACTTTTAAAAAATCATTTTATGGGATAGTAGATATTAATTACTGAAGTGAGACTGTGTTTTTGGAACAAAAAGCAACAGTTGAGCATTTATTACCTTGGACTCATTATAGAAGTCCTGGGGATTGCCTTGAATTTTCACCCTGAGCCTGGAGAACTACCCCTACTCAGCAAATTTTGATGGACAGTGGTAGACAAAAGTGAACTTACCTTGTGATTAAATCCCATTAGTCATTCTTAGTTAGTAATTTCACTATCTCAATAAGTAATGTAGGGTAGTGGTTAAGGATGAGCTGTCAAGAGTCAAAGAGCAGAGTCCTTGGGCTGAAATCTTAACCCTACTCCTTGTTGATATATGTATATATTTTTTAAATTTTATTTTATTTTTATTACAGTTATGCTTCAGTTTTCTTCCCTAGATAACTAAGAGAATATTATTTCCAACCTCAGAGAGTTTTCATAAAGGATCACTTGAGTTAATATTATTGAAGTATTTCAAACAGTACGCAGTAAGCACTTGATAACTGCTACTACAATTTACTATTTCTGTTTAAAAAAAATAAACTTTTCTACATTGATATATGGAATGGAATAACCTGAGTGGAGGTCATACTGTCACACAATGCCCATCAAAAGTACAATAATTACACAACATTTGAGGAGAAAATAATTTGGTTGCCCTTAGGAAGAGGTATTGTAGGCAATTCCTTCATTCCTAGCCCAAATTCTCATTTTCTCAAGCTTGTCATGGCCTGGTTTCCCCTTGAAAATGTTCCTGGAATTTTTACCACTAGTGTCATTTCTTTGGGTTATTACATGTCAATCCTTTATTTAATTAATGCATTTATTTTATATTATTGAGCCCTTTGCATACAAAGACTACTACTAAAATACTTTTATATAGTTGACGTTATGGGAAGATAATTTTACTAGCTTAGCTAGCTGTTTTGTTGGAAGCAGCAGATCTGGTTCTAAATATGAGATATAGAGTCAAAGGTTTAGGCTTAGAAGGATCCTTAGTTATATTATATTCGACTCCTTCATTTTACAGATGAGGAAATCAAGGCCAAAATAAGTGCAATGGTATGCCCAGAGTTATAGATTATTTTCAGAGTCAGAGCCATAAGTAATGCCTTCGGGTCCCCAGACCACTACTCCTTTCATACCTCATAGCTTCAACATGAGTTCAATTTCAACAGGGAAAAGAAGAACTTGGATAAGATGGATAAGCAGGGGTTAAGGTCAAAAGATGGAGTTCAAGTCCAAGGCAGGTAATAGAAGATTGGTTATAGTGATAGAGTCTCAAATGGTCTTTTGCCCAGAAGTGGCGTGTGAGATGCTTAGTAGGAGGACGTGTTGGGGACCAGGAGTCTTCTGTATATCTTTGCTTCATGTTAAGAGGACTACTGGGCATTCTTTTTTCAGTCACACACTCCATCCCACTTTTCACAATGATAGAATACTTCTTCATGTAGTACCATGATCTATGTCAGCGCCATGCAGCAGGATCACGTGGAGGGCTGGTTAAAATGCATATCCCTGGGCCCTGCCCCTTGAGTTTCTGATCTAGTAGGTCTAGGGTGGGGCCTGATTATTTGCACTTCTGACATGTTCTGAGGCGATGTTGATGCTGCTTGTCTGGGGGGGCGGGTCACACCTTGAGAACCACTGGCCTACGTACATACTGTAGTAATTCAACAAATACGTGTGTGGCTGTGTGTTATGTGAAAAAGTCCACTCATTGCACGAGCATGTATACTGTACTTCGTACCAAAGAACACCGTCTTGACGTGAGTGAAGAGAACCAAAGATCTTACAATATGTGATATAAGGTATGTGTGTATATTTCGTCTTGTCTTTGGATGTGATTGATTAGGGAGATTTCTGCAGCATTCCTGATATCTCAAGATATATATCTTGGGAAGGTCTTGGCTCTAGTGTCATAGCTCTTATGAATTGCCCTAAGAGTTGCTTTTTTTTTTTTTTTTTTTTGAGGTACTTGGACCAGGGATTGAACTCGGGACCTTGCATGCAGGAGGCCGGTGCTCAAACACTGAGCCACATGGGCTCCCCTGGGTTGGCTCCCTCATCTGTTTGCTTGTTGTTTGCTTGTTGTTTGCTCATTTGCTTGTCTTCTTTAGGAGGCACTGGGAACCAAACCCAGGACCTCCCACATGGGAGGTGGGCACTCAACTGCTTGAGCCACATGAGCTCCCTCTAAGAGCTGCTTTAAGCTATATAAGCCTTTGTTTATTTCATGTCAATGAGAACAAATCAGGCAACCCACTGTTGCACAATCTCTTCTGTGTTTTCACCTGCCTTTTCTTCCTTACAACATGCTTATTTGTAAAATTTTGCAGCCCTTATATAAGAATATGAATTTGGGCTGCTACATGTATAGATCATATGGTTTCACAATGTTTTCCAGCTTTCAAATGACACATTTATATAAAAATATTTCTAGAAGTCATTTGGGGAGTTCAAGAAACCTTATATTCTTTGAAGAAAATCTTCCCATGCAGTCCTGTGATTTCAAACCAATCTAGAAATTTTGAGGCATTTAATTAGGGAGGCTTAAGAGCAAATAATATGGAATATAGCAGGAGCAGACCATGACAAGAGTGTAGACAAAGAGAAAGAGATTTTCAGGACCAAGCCTTAAACTGTCACCTTCCTTTAGGCTCTTTCTTCAATTTTCCTTTAAGGCTGAGCCCTTGGGAGTTATACAGCCCACCTTCTGGGCATGAGCACACAGTGCTACACAGCTTACACAAACCTTTTCCCCTCTCTTCCCTGTGCCTCACTCCCTTTGTTACACCGTCTGAAAAAACTCAGGCTGGAGAGAAAAATAGATGAATGAAAATGGCATAGTTAGTTATCCTTAAAATTATATCACCTGGGGAGCAGATGTGGCTCAAGCGGTTGAGCTCCTGCCTCCCACATCGGAGGTCCTGGGTTCAGTTCCCGGTGCCTCCTGAAAAAACAAAAGCGAACGACAAACAAAACAAATGGAAAAACCAACTCAGGGGAGCAGATGTGGCTCAGTGGTTGAGTGCCAGCTTCCCACATATGAGGTCCCGGGTTCAATCCCTGGTCTCCGGTACCTCAAAAAAAAAAAAATTATATCACATGTATACTTGTTTCCTTGCCTATAAAGATGAATAACTCTGAAGAGAAAAACAGAAATAAAAAGGCAAAATAGAAAGAGTTGGTGATGTTTGTTGATTTTTATGACTTCCATATTCCAAACTTACGTCTAATGAAAATGATGGATATAATCATGTTTACTGCCAGTGATATGATATTATGCCTTATATTATAATTATTTGAGGCTAGATCTTTTTCTTCCTCGACTCTATGTTCTAAACAAGAAAGGCCATGACTTTTTCAACTCCCATAGCACCTATCAGGATGTTTGCACACAGTAAGCACCACTAATAAAAGACTGCTAATCCTAATGTGGATAATGCTAATAATAATAACAACTACCGTGCTATTGAAGAGAGAGCCACAAATTGAAATACAATATAACTGGATTAAGATAGGTATTTCAAAGGTAAGAAATATCATGTCAAAGAGAAAGGGTATTTTGAGAACAGCTTGGTGATTTTCAAGATTTATCCTAAAGTCCACCCTGAAAATCGTGTGCCTGAATTTCAGGGAGAAATGGATTTTCCAAGGGGGAAATTAAATGACTGCTTTTCGTGCAATGCATCTGTAAGACGTTGACAAGGCCCCTGGACACTCTGCAAACACGGTGACAGAGGAGTGCTTCGGGATGAGCGTAGATGTTTTGTTTTGTTTTTCTCCAGAGTGCAAAGGGCAGTCTCAGTCCAGTGTGGGGCTGGCATGATGAGACTTCCAGAAATTGCTGCAGGAGAAGGAGGCACAGAAAGCTACAGCAGTGGTCTCTCTGTGTCATGGCTTTCACTGTCTTTATCATCAAAAGGAGGCAGAGAGGAAGACAAGGACAGATAAAAGATACCTCAGAGTGTTGAACAGCATTTTCAGGGGTATCGTGGACCTAACTTCTGTGGATGCTAGAGCAATTTAGAGAGTTATTCAGGTAGGGGGAATGGATGTCTCGAAATTGTGATGGGGCTGAGTGAAAGAAACATGTGACACACTGTTGTTTATTGCGTAGCAATTTAAAGGCACCGTGTGGCTTAAATGCTTCATATACATACAGCACTGTCCACTAGAACTTCCTGTCGCCAAGGAAATCTTCTCGATCCAATACAGTAGTCACTAGTCACATGTGGTTATTCAGCTCTGGAAAAATGACTAATGCGACCAAGGAACTGAACTTTTAATTTTATTTAATTTTAAGTAATTTACACTTAAACTTAAATGGCCAAATGTGGCTAATGTCTACTGTATTGGACAGCACAGATTCTAATCCTCAGGAGAAGTCAGAAAGTATGTTTTTTACTACCCTGTATTTTACAAATGTGGAAACTGTAAAGATTAAGTAACTTGGTCAAGATCATTCCTAGAATGTTGCTGAACCCAGCTGAAATCCAGGAGTTTCCGACTAAAACTGCATACTCTTTTCTCAATATTACAGCTCTTTAAACATATTTCTGGTGTGACTGATAATTCGACTTTACTCGTTTAACGCTAAATACCATGCATACGTATAGTTAGCAAAAGTCATATGTTAGAATGCTGCACTCTTTGTAACAGTCTCACACTGGGACTAGTAAGTCAAATGGATAAATAATAAATAGTCACCTATTCATACAAGGGGATACTTTGCATCGATGAGAATGAAGTATCTACAACTCCATGCAACAATTTGAATAAGCCGCACTAACAATATTATTGAGTTAAAGAAGCCAAAGTCAAAATAGTGCATACAATATGATTCCATTTATATAAAGCACTTAAGCAGACAGAACTAATCCATAAGCAGTCGTTATCCTTGGGGGCAGAGATGGGGCAGTGGTGAGTGGCGGTGGGGCAGTACCCAGAAGGGAGCATGAAGCGGACTTCTGGGCTATTGTTCTACTTCCTGTTCTGGGTGTTGGTCATAATTTGTGAAGATTTCACTGAGTAGTACACTCACGATACGGGCATTGTGTTAGTTTTTTCTTGCTGCATAAGCATTACCACAAACTTAGTGACTTGAAACAACACAAATTTATTATCGCACGGTTTCTGAGGGAGAATTCAGGGCATGGCCTGGATGGCTTCTCTGCTCCGGGACTCACAGGAATGACATCAAGGTGTTGGCTGGGGATGCAGCTCTCAGCCGGGGCTCTGGGTTGTTGGTGGAATTAATTTCCTTGCAGCTGTAGGTCTGAGGTCTGAGTTTTCCTGTCAGCTGTGGGCCAGGAATGGCTCTCAGCATCTCGAGGGTGCTGGTAGTTTGTTGCCATGTGGTCCCGATAGGCAGTTCACAACATGGAGTCTGCTTTCCAGGCCAACTCGAGCATATCTCTCTCATTTCCTCTTCTGTGACCAGCTGGAGAAAACTCTGCTTTAAAGGGCTCATGTGATTAGTCCAGGCCCACCCAGACATCTAAAGGTCAACTGATTCGGGACCTTAATTACATCAGAAGAATCTCTTCACTACAGCCTCTAGATTAGTAGGTTATTTATTTATTTGTTTTTATTTTCCTTTCTTTCTATTTTAGATTAGTTTTTGATTGGGTAACTGTTAGAAGGTGTGTGTATACCAGGAGCTGGGTCTCTTGTGGGGACATCTAAGAATTCTGCCCTCTGCAGACACTTTTCCTTATATCTATGTCATAGTTGAATAAAAAGTTTAAAATATGCTTTAATAACAGTGATACGCTTCTCCTTCTAGACACTTCATTAGCACTGCTTTAGAGCAAGAGTTGGTGGGAGAAGGAAATTCTGTAGATGGCATTATGGTAATAGGGGATGGAAAGTGATATGTCAAGAGGGAATCTAAGCCCCGAAATTTAACAGGCTCCTCTATATGAATTCAAGTTTCCTGGTCCAGACAAATTATCCATGAACATACTGAGAAATTTATGGCAATAATCTTTGACCTTGATAGTTTTTGCAAATACTGTATTAGTGTAGTAGGAATAGTTTTGCACATTAAAAGAGATATGAGGAAGCAGATGTGGCTCAAGCGATTGAGCTCCTGCCTACCACATGGGAGGTCCAGGTTCAGTTCCTGGTGCCTCCTAAAGAAGATGAGCAAGACAGTGAGTTAACGCGACAGGCTGGTGCAGCGAGCTGATTCAACAAGATGACGCAGCAAGAGACACATGGAGGAAAACATAATGAGAGGCACAACAAAGCAGGGAGTGGTAGTGTCTCAAGCGATTAGGCGCCTCCCTCCCACATGGGAGGTCCCAAGCTTGGTTCCCAGTACCTCCTAAAAAAAAAGATCAGCACACAACAAACAGATACAGCAAATGCAAACAATGAGGGAGTGGGGAGAAATAAATAAATAAAATAAATCTTAAAAAAAAAAAAAGAGATGTGACTGAGGTGCATATGGACCTCCACAGTCTTTGGGATGGAGGGCCCTCTGTGTTATGACAAAGTATGTTCCCTTGGCATCCCCAGGCCATGCATGATCCGAAAGATTGTGAAGTAACATGCTAACAAAGAAAATCCCAGCTCCAAAAGGAGCCTTTTCGAGAGTGGTCAGACAGAGTTCACAAAGTACAAGACATGTCCAGCTAAACCACCTTCATTTCATGACAGCTCATTAGGCTAGTAGATCAGGGACCTGTGCGTATCCGGACATCAGCAAAGCAGGTGACATTTTCTCTTATGATATTTCTATGAAAAGCCGTAGCTCCATGCCCTGGATACGAGTTCAATTAAGCAGAATTATCTGTGGTTGACTGCACACAGAGGAGGCGGTTCTGTCCTGCCTAATATTGCCAATCACTGCAGTCAAGTTCTGGAAGGCATGATTATCAAAATTACAGATAATACAAGAGTGGCAAGAATACATTTGCTAGATAACAGAATCTGGATTAAAAAAGATGTCAATAGGCTGCAGCAGTGAGCCAGATCTAACAAGGGGAATTTAACAAAGTATTTAAATGCCTTGCATATATACTCCCAAATTATGATGCTCCTAGCTACCTAGGTGAGAATACCACATTAATTTGTGGGTTTAATATGTGCTAGGCATAACACTAAACATTTAACTTACATTGTATAACTTTTCTCTTAAACCACACTGTTAGGTGCGTGTATTTCCCTTGATCATGCAATAGTGGATGTTGAGAGAAGTTAACTTAATTTGAGCAGTACAGTGTGTACTTAATTACTTTGTCATACTGGACGCGCAAACATAAAGGGGTGGAGGAGCTTGTGACTTAAGAATTGTACATGTAGAGTAGGTTAGAATTTTAGACGTATTAAACTCAACATATGAATGGTAAGATGAGGGCCAAAAAAATAGTTAATATGTAAGTCTTCATTCCTTAGAAATATAGTGTCTAGAATAACAAGGATGAGACTCCTGCTGTAACTTACCTGCTGAGACCCAGAGCTTTGGCTTCAGATCTGAGCACCATAATTTTAAATGAAAATAGACAAACTAGAGATGATTTAAATGAGAGCAATTGCCGTTGTGAGAAAACTCAATATTATGTCAAAAGAGGAAAAAAGAAATGAGATTTATTTTTTATTTCTGATGAAAAGATTTAGAAAGTTCTCGTTTTCTCCGACGGGGTGTGCTGCGGTGGGTCGGAGCGCTCCAGCTATTGAGCGAAAGAGAGCTTATTTTTCTCCTGAAATCTCTTAACGTTACCGAGAGCTTAGTTTTTCTTTTATTACATCTTTTTGAAATTTTAGTAGGGGGAGTAAGTAGTTTCTTTAAATCTTCTTACTCTGTTTCCAAGCTCAAACTGCTTGAGAGCACCCTGCTTCCTTAGGAAGGGCGAAGTCATTTAGTTGCCTGCAGAGGGTCCTTCTTGGTCTGGAGTTAGTGGGTTTGTTTTCCGCTTGCAACTCTTGAGCCAAGTCCGCCCAGTCATGGTGATCTTCAAGAAGATCAAGTCTTTTGAGGTGGCCTTTAACGACCCCGAGAAGGTGTACGGCAGAGGGGAGAAGGTGGCCGGCCGGGTGGTCGTGGAGGTGTGTGAGGTTACTCGAATCAAAGCCGTCAGGGTCCTGGCTTGTGGCGTGGCCAAGGTCCTCTGGATGCAGGGGTCGCAGCAGTGCAAGCAGACCTTGGAGTACCTGCGCTACGAGGACACGCTTCTCCTGGAAGACCAGCCGGCAGGTGAGAATGAAATGGTGATCATGAGACCTGGAAACAAATATGAGTACAAGTTCAGCTTTGAGCTTCCTCAGGGGCCTTTGGGAACATCCTTCAAAGGAAAATACGGGTGTGTAGACTATTGGGTGAAGGCTTTTCTTGATCGTCCCAGCCAGCCAACACAAGAAACAAAGAAAAACTTTGAAGTGGTGGATCTAGTGGATGTCAATACCCCTGATTTAATGGCACCTGTGTCTGCTAAAAAGGAGAAGAAAGTTTCCTGCATCTTCATTCCTGATGGACGGGTGTCTGTCTCAGCCCGAATTGACAGAAAAGGATTCTGTGAAGGTGATGAGATTTCCATCCATGCTGACTTTGAGAATACATGTTCCCCGCATCGTGGTCCCCAAAGCTGCCATTGTAGCCCGCCACACTTACCTTGCCAACGGTCAAACCAAGGTGCTGACGCAGAAGTTATCATCAGTCAGAGGCAATCATATTATCTCAGGCACATGTGCGTCATGGCGTGGCAAGAGCCTTTGGGTACAGAAAATCAGGTCTTCCATCCTGGGCTGCAACATCCTTCGAGTTGAATACTCCTTACTGATCTATGTCAGTGTCCCTGGCTCCAAGAAAGTCATTCTTGATCTGCCTCTGGTCATTGGCAGCAGGTCAGGTCTAAGCAGTCGGACATGCAGCATGGCCAGCCGAACCAGCTCCGAGATGAGTTGGGTAGATCTAAACATCCCCGATACCCCAGAAGCTCCTCCTTGCTATATGGATATCATTCCTGAAGATCACCGATTGGAGAGCCCCACCACTCCTCTGCTAGATGACGTGGATGGCTCTCAAGACAGCCCAATTTTTATGTATGCGCCTGAGTTCAAGTTCATGCCACCACCTACATATACTGAGGTGGATCCCTGCATCCTCAACAACAATGTGCAGTGAGCGTGTGAAAGAAAAGCAGCAGCTGTACCTACTTGTTTCTTTCCACTTCTCTTCCTGGACTCTTCACTTTTTCAGAGACAGTGAACAGTCTCTACAGTGTGGTCCACCCCAGCCTCTGACTTACCAACCATAGGAGGTCATCGGCAGGCAACCTCCTGGGCCTTAAAGGGTGAGGACTTGTCCTCAGCCTGTGCCGATGTTGTGCTGGATGGTTTAAAGACACACTAGAAGAACTCAGGTCCACCCCATTTTCTCAAATCTCTTTGAAAATTGAGGCACTTTCAGTAGTTTTGAGTCAGGTGTAGAAATGGCCCCTGACTTCGTTTCCCCAAACTTTTTGTGGAGGGGATTGTGGATTGTTATAACAACATCAGACCTTGAACTTCTGTGCCATATATAGAGCAGAGCTGCTTTAGTAAACTAAGAAAATGAAAAGGAAAAATTGTGTCCAAAACTTGGGGAAAGGAGGTTCTTAAGATCAGTGTTGCCCTTTGTATACACTATCAGGAAAAAAAAATCCAGGGCTAATTTGGTTAGGTCTGTGGAGAGAGCTTCCCCTGTGATGAGTTAAAGGAAAGCTCTAAGTTGTCTTGGCTCAGAACGTACTTTAACCTGGCTTAAAACAGTGGTTATATGCCTCACAAAATGTCTTAAAAGCCATTTTTAGAGCTTTTTGAACTGTGTTCTCTTACAAATATTTTCATATGGGAGAATGTGTTTTTCTTTTCACGTGACTCCTTAGAATTAATTCTAAGGTGATATTCTTAGCACTTTAGTTCCTGTCAAGCTTTTTGTTTTTCCATCTCAAATGTAAGCTAAAACTGGTCTATGTCTCTAAGGGTAAAAGCACAATGATGAAAAGAAAAAAAAAAAAGTTGCTTTTTTTACTTTTGAGACTTTGTCCCAGTGTACAGAATTAAGTCATTCTGACTCTAATCATGTGAGGATTGCTGCTGTCAGCCTTGCCCATTGACTTCTCCAAACCCAAGGAGGGACTCTAGATCATGGTGCCCTAACACTGTGATCAGAGCCTCTGGACACTGCCATGAGAAACCAGAGGGCAGGTCCTCACAAAAGCCCCCCAGAACCCTTCCTGTCCAGTGTTGGAGACGGGGATGTAGACAGCCCCTCTCTCACTGTAGTCCCTAGCACTTGGTCAGTCATCCTCAGCCATAGCACTTTGTTGTTGGCAGTCCTGTGTCAGAGCACTGAGCTCCACCCTTTTCTTAGAATTATACAGCCAGAATGTATGTGGGCTGAAGGTGGCTTTGTTTGTGTGTGTGTGTTTTTTTTTAATAAATGTATATCTTTTTGTATGATAAAAACTATATTTTGTACTTAATCCAGATATATTTTCTCCCCACATAGGGGTATTCTTTGTAAAAAATAAAAATAAAAATTGCTAATGGCAAAAAAAAAAAAAAAAAAAGATTTAGAAAGTGCGTTATATCTAAAAATATTGAAAGGACTATCCTCATGAAAGATGAGTCAGGTAGAAGGGAGAACTAGGATAATGAGTAGAAGTTATAGAAAGATTTTGTTTCTGTACAAGGAAATATATTTAGTAATATTTATTCTATAATTTAATAATATTTTACAGTATTATGAAAACCCATTGTCTTATTTCAACAGAATAACTTGTAGTTATGAGTGGTTTGATTAATAGTGAAAAAAATTCTAACCATTACAAACAAAATCTACTTCTTCTCATGTCACACTAAACTTGAGCTTTTTTGCAAAGGTGACTGGTTTTCCTTATTAAAGTCATAGCCTAATAATTAAGTAACATTTAGTGATTTTTAAACTGTTCTATCTATCTATCTATCTATCTATCTATCTATCTATCTATCTATCTACCTATCTATCATCTTTCTTTCGATCTTCTAACTATCATCTATAGAGTGCTCAGTTTCATGAGACATTTAAACTCATATCTTGAGTATATTATCAACTAAATTGGATCAACCTCTAAGTAGCTTTACTTTTCTTAAAGTTTTAGACTTCAAATTTAATGAAAAAATTATATACACAGTAGCAAAATTAAGTTTCAAAAATCATGCAAATTAACTTCATTTTTTGGCTAAGAAATTTTGTTTCAATATTTCATGGGTTAGTATCAATATTTCCAAAAATTATTTTCTTCCCCATAGAATTACGGATCTGAAATTCTTTCTCTTTACTGTGAAGAAAACTCATTTATTGTCTTCATAAAGATGGTCTATACTTTCAAAGTTTTATGTTGCGTCCTTCTCTTAGAAACATATTGTAATTGTGGCTGGAAGTGAAGGCAAAGAAAAAAAAGACAAGAAGTGAATTCACTTTCTATGGTTTCCAATTAAGAGACTTTTCATGATAACCTTTCTCCCTAACTCACACAGTCTTCAGGAATATTTTAGAAGTTACTGTAGGGTAACAGTAATATTACATGTCAGTATGCTCATTAAATTGAAGTAGTTTTGCTCCTTGTAGATTAATTGTAGGAAAATTAAGCTTCAACTATGTGCATTTAAAGTTTTTACTGGAATTTCAAAGTATAGAGAATGAAAGATAAATCAGACAATTCAGATGTAATACTCCTTTTCTTCCCGGTTTTTATGAATAATAATTGATATTGTCATTCATATTTTGGCTTATATAACCAAGGTTACTGCCCCCAAAACTAAGAGATCAGGATCAGAACTGAAATAGTTAAATAATA